>WSYQ01000510.1:0-140608 GCA_011426435.1 Lysiphlebus fabarum
AAAAAAAAAAAAAAAAAAAAAAAAAAAGAAAAAAAAAAAATTAAAAAATAATGAAAATAAAAAAAAAATAAAACCCATTAAAACAAATAATTAAATTCAAGAGAAGAAAAAATATAAAAAAAATAAATAAAGGTGAACAATCAACACCATCAACAACATCAACAACATCAAACATCCTGCAAAATCGAGGGAAGAAAAAGAAGACAAGAACAAGTAGAGAGGGTCAAGTACATGCTCAAATGACGTTGGAATTATATAACAACTTGCTAGTAATTTTATTGTGTGAAAAAAAAAAAAGCGTAATAAGTTTATTGATAAACCATGGTAAAGAGTAAAAAAAAAAATATATAAAATGTGAATGTTGTGTGTGATGAATGTAACATAAAAAAAAAGATAATAAAATGAGCGTAAAAAGACAAGGACCCTCAAAAAAAAAAAAAAAAAGCAGGAAGTTTTAAATGTTTTAGATAATTACGAACATTCTAATTAATAATGAAAAACGAAAAAAAAAATATATATATTTATATATATTTAAACGTAACTAATGAAAATTCTAGCCCTGGGCTGAATTTTATAGGCCAAAAAAAAATAGAAAAAAGGAGATAAGAAAAAAATATATCTAGTTGAATCCGTAAAATGAAAAAAGAAAAAAAAAAAAACTTAATTTTGGTGAAAATAATTTTTGTGTAGTCCAAGTTTTGTCATTGTGCTTGTCCCCGCTTCTTTTTTTCTTCCTTTTTTTTTTTTTTTTTTTTTTTTTTTTATCCTTTTTATAAATATGTTTATTGTACGCGGATGAAAACTGCAATAATATACACATTTGTCAGTGAAAAAGTATATCACTATAAACTAATTATGAAGAATTATTCTTACAATGAAGTACCAACATTTCTTATATAAAAATAAAATAAAAAAAAAAAAGATACATCAACAAAAATTGATTATATTAATTTAAAAAAAATAATAATATTAATATTAATAATAATTTAAATAAATAAGTGTCAATGATCGAATTTAAATATGAAAAAATTCAATCAATCATTTACAAAATAGATAATGTTTTTTTTTTTTTTTTTTTTTTTTTTTTTTTTAATTTAAATTAATTCATCACATTTAAATAAAACATTTTACATAACAATGATAATAAAAAAAAAAACTTAAAAATAGTAAAAATAATTAAAACGTAAATAATCGTGAAAAAAAAAAAAAACTCTTTAATAAATATTTTATTTGGTTTAATTTATTACAATCAACGTAAATTATAACCCTGGTTTTTTTTTAAATGTTTTTTTTTTTTTGTTAATCATAATCCTTATTAATTTTCCTGGACTATTGTCTTCTCATTAAAATATATTACTCAAAATAATTAATAAAAAATCAATATTATATCTTTGAATTAATCTTCAGACCGGCTTGATTAGTTTTTCCCAAAAAAAAAAGTAATAAGTGCAATAATTTAGATTTTTGTTTGTAACAAGTGTTTTATTTTATTTTTTTTCAATTATCTTATATAATTATTTTCATTTATCATTTATTATTTTGTCTTAATTTTATTATAGATAAACAATTAGTTGTAGTTTTTTTTGTTTATTAATTATTATAATAGCTAGTTATTTGAGAATTAAAAAAAATTATTAATTTTCTACAAACAAAACAATGATGTAAATAATTATTGATCACATAGGAATTCGGTTTTATCGCCGGACTGAAGAATTTTGTCAAAGTATTTGTCAATATAGAAAAAATTAATAATTACCGTGAGTGTGAGTGTCATTACAAATGATTAAAGTGTGTAGGATTTAAAAAAAGAAAAAAGCTAAAAAAAAATCGAAAAACTTATAAATAAATTATTTAAAAAAAAATGAAATTTAAGGACTTTATATCCTAAGAATAATTCTAGAATTTTTTTTTTTTTTTTTTTTGCTATTTGATTAATGTACATATTCTTTTATCCATCAATTTTTTTTTTTTTTTATATACATACATATATTTAAAATATATTTACATCGTAAAAAAAAAAGAACATGTATTTTTTTTTTACAATTAGATTTGGGTAAAAGAATATCCCTTGACGAATATGCTACTTTTTTTAAATTTTTTTTTTTTTCTTATTACAGCAAATAAAGAATTACTTTTTTGCTATAATTTTTATTTTTTATTTCTAAATAATTCAGTAACAATTAACAGATATAATTTAAATAAACAAAAATAATTATATAATATTAATAAAAAATTAAAAAAAAAACAAACGTATTCAACTTAGTTATTTGCACGTGACGTATTAAATTTATAGCAAAAATAAATTTGGTATAAAAATGTGTTTATTCGTATTATCGAATTTGTAATAATTGTTTAATTCTGGTTTAATTTATAAAAAAGAAAGAAATTAAATTCGTTAAATATCAAACGATTTTCTTTCTTCAAATAAATAAATAATGAATTAATTGTGTAAATGAAAAATTAAATAAAACATTAAATATTATAAATTTTTCAAAAAAAAAAATTGAACATGTTCAACAAGATGTTTAATTAAAAGGAGGATAAATATAAAATCAATTGAATAAAATTATTGTAAAATACAATATCATTGATAATACTATGTGAACGATAATTTTTTTTTAATTTTAAATTAATAATTACCTAATTTGTTAAATAAAATTAATAAGCTTATATTAAAGCTTTATAAATTCATAAAAATTTAATATTTGTGGCATCATCACTTATATTCTTTGGCTGGCTAAATAAATAGACTTAAAAATTTATAAAATGTACGTAAATAAATAAACCAACTGACTAATTTTATTATTATATATATATATATAAAAAGTAGGTCAAATATAATAAAAAAATTTAATTCTTCCTTCTTGTGATACTCATGAAGGTTGTTAATGATTAATTATTAATGATATTGCAATTTAATAAAACGTCACATCTCAAAAAAATATAATAAAATATCTTAAATTCTATCACACGTAATTTATAATCGTTATCTTTGTCAACACAATCTTTTAAATAATTTATCAAGTACATGTAAAAAAAAAATATGAACGAAATGCCAATGCAATACGTACTAATTTTTATTAAAAAAAATATAATTTTAAAACTCACGATAAATGAAAAAGACACATTGAATTTTTAGCGTTTCATTCGACTTGTAAAATTCACTGCCAATATCCTCAACAAGTTTACAATATTATTAATAAAACAATAGTGTTTAAAAAAAAAAAAAATTAATAATTATTATAACAAAAAAAAACAAAAATAATTAACAATTGAAAATTAATTTATAATTAAATATTGCCTATTGGTATTAACTATATTTAAATATTAATGTCAATTTTTTCGGCTTTTTTTATTTAAATTATTTTTAATTATAATTTAATTTTCAAAAAAAAAATTATAATTAAATAAACATACAAACGTATTTTTTTCTTTTAAATACTGTTTAAATATAAACAATTTATTTAAAAAATTATTAATCATATTGTCAATTAATTAATTTATAAAAAATAATGCTGAAAAAAAAAGCAAAAAGATAATTTATTTAAAAATACCTCAATTATTATTTTTAAATAATTAAAAAAAAAAAAAAATTTGTTTTCTTTTAAAAAGTATAAAATACATGTTTGCATTTTCATTTAGAAAAAATGCAATCTTTATATTTTTGTTTCATTAGAAACAAAATAATTCAATAAAATAAATAAAAAAAAAAAAACAATGTGAAAGAGAGCAAGAGAAAAAAAAAGAGAGGATTAGATAATTAATAAATTAATTTAAATATTAAAATAATTAATATGACATTTGTCCAAATTAAATTTTTATTAAACACGATTATTTTTTTTTTTTATTTTTTTGTTATTTTTTGTTATTTTCTGTAACATCGAGGACGAATTAATAACATTAAATAATTATTGATCAGTATCACTTTTAAAACGCTCAACAATGAAAATACAATTAAACACTGGAAGATATAATAACTAATAATGTTTTATAATTGTTATTATTTAATAATATAATTATGGGATGAGTGGCGGCAAGTTTCCCTTAATTTTCTTTTTTATTTATTCAATTTATATATTTTTTTTTTTTCTACCAGTGCTTTTTAATCAGTACAATAATTGCTTTTGTTTATTATATATTCCATACTTTTTATTTATTTATTTTTTAACTATCTATCATTTTTATTCACTCATTCTTTTTGTTAATTAATTTTATAATTATCATCCAATATTTTTGACATTATTCAATTTAGATTCTTTCATACAATTAAACACACTGTGTTCTCACGATATTTTAGAATTATCTCATTTTATTTATTTATTATTTTTTTCTTTCAAATCTAGTCTACGTGCAATATTCAAAGCATCAAAGGTGGTATGTACATTACACGCTCAATATGTCCTTTTATTTTTATTTATATATAACATGTTTTTTTTTTTATTTCTTGTCTCCATCAAAATACAGTTAAGGACAATTGATTCCCATGAATTTTATTGATATTTTGTCCGAAAAATTTTGTAACAATTTGAGAATAATTATTTTAAAAGCGTTTTTAACTATTTGTACCTGTTTGATGATACAGATGTATTTTTAAATGATATAATTATGATGTTGATATGCCAAATAATTATTTATTATTAATATTTATTAAATCATTTAAAAATTCAACTATATGTTGAGCTTGATGATGTCAAGGTAATAATGGATACTGCCACTGATAATAAAGCGTCAACAAAGTGGGGGACTTGATAACTCTTATCATTGATTAAAAATAAATAAAAAAAAAGGTTTTTTTTTTTGTTTTAGTCACTTTAATTAAGTTTGAACAAAAATTAACAATATAATTTTAAGTATATATTGACAGATTGACTACAACAAATTCAATTAATCAGACAGAAAAAATTGTCAGCTCCCAAACAATAAATCCTGTGGATTTGAATTGTTGTATCCAATTTATTCCTCGACATTACATAAAGAAAAAAAAAAACTAAACAAATAGAAAACAAATAAAATTGAATAATAAAAAATTAAAATTAAAAAAAAAGAAAGAAAAGAAAAAAAAAAATTAGAGAAAGAGTTGAGATCATTTTATGTCCCCCGCTTGGTCTTTACTCAACAAAATTATGGAATGTACAAATTGTTACACATTTTTTTTTCTTATTTTTTAAAAACATTATTAATCGCCTCACAAGATTCATTTTTTTTTTTTTTTTTTTTTCAATTTTTTCTTTTTCTTCAATGAATATTATCAACTCTGTACTAGCATTCATTCACGTGTTCTTTTTTTTTTTTTTTTTTTTTTTTTTTTTTTTTTTTTTTTAATATATATATACTTTTTTTTTTTATCTTTTAACTATTTGTTAATAATATTTAAAGATCTTTGAATACGCATTTTGTTGATAATTGAGACATTTGATAACTGGCCTGTGTCATCAGTCTCATTGACGTACGCATATTGATTTTTTAATTTTTTCTTTTTATAATTTTAAACGCTGTTTTTTAATTGTTCAATTTTTTTTATTTTTCAAAGCACAAAATAAAAATCTGTTGCATTTTATTGTTATCCAAGCGTTTTTAGCAACTTTCAAAAAAAAAAATTGACTTAATACTATCGTGTACTCTCACAATTAATATTCATTTAATATTCTTTTTTAATTTTTTTTTTTTTCTTTTATCCATTCATTTATTTGTTTTTTTTTTTTTAAATTTTTAATATATTTTTTTCTTTTTATCTGCTATACAAGTTTATTTTTATGCTGATATTGTTTTTATTTTGTTCATAATAATATAATAATTGTGCTAAAATTTTTTTTGTATTTCTTTTTATTAATAATAATAGAATTGTTTATATTTTTCTTTTTCTTAAACTTGATTTTTTTTTTAACTTTATACATTGAGTAGAGCCGATTAATTTAATTAATAAATTTATGTCAAACTATACTACAAATGATTACTATACAATGTAAGAAGGTAGATTATTATTATTATATTTTTTTTTGTTTCTTAAGAGAATTTTGACAGGTGGATTTTCGTTTATATAATTTTATGTGCTAATCTTTTTTTTTTTAATTTTTTTTTCGCTGTGTACATATACCTGATTAACTGTTATTTTTTCTGTACCATTTTATATTTATTTAAATATTTTCAACGCATATTTTCCAATCATATAATTCGAAAAAAAAGAAAAAAAAAAAAGAAAAAGTTTTTTTTTAATCTCATTTTTTTTTTTCTTATCATTCGATTACAATTTTTGTTTTTATTTTTTTTTTCTTTTCTTTCATACAAACAATCATTACTTATGGTCCTTTTTTTTAAAAAAAAAAGACAAATTAATTGAGTTTTTATCACGTTGAATACTATTTATTGAAATAATGGTTAAAGTGCAATTCTAAATTTCGGATTTTTATTTTTTTTTATAAATAATATAATTCTTGTTTTGTTTTTATTTTATTTTTTATTAATCAATGATAAAAATGTATATTTTATTTATTGAAGTATATAATAATAATTATTTATATTTTGTTTTATTTATTTTTTTGGAGATTACTGATTTGTATAACTGAATTTAATATATTTTGTAATTTTAGCTGATGTTTTTTGCGGTTTATATTATTATTATGTATAATTTTTTTATTTATTTAAAACGATGACAACTTGATGAATTAACTTTACACAATAAAAAAATTTATTTGGTGAAAAGGAAGATAGCAACGATGAGACCATAAAGACCCAATACTTCAGCAAAAATAAGTATGAGAATCATACCAACAAAAAGTCTTGGTTGTTGGGCTGTACCTCTTACACCAGCATCACCAACAATTCCAATAGCAAAACCAGCAGCAAGACCAGAAAAACCAACAGCTAATCCAGCACCAAGATGAGTGAAACCCCTGATAATATAAAATTAAATTTTATTAAATTAATAATCCATTAACAACAAATAAACAAACAAACAAAATATAAATTATATTTTGTTATTGTTGTTTTTTTAGTATTTTAATTTAAACTTACTTGAAAAGTGTATATTTTGGTGCAGCTTCAATAGCTGTACAAATAAGTACAGCAACAACCAAACCATAAATAGCAATAATACCAGCCATGACAACAGGGATGATTGATTTCATGATAAGTTCAGGTCTCATGACTGACATGGCAGCAATACCTGTACCAGATTTTGCAGTACCATATGCTGCTCCAAGAGCTAAAATAAATTAAATAAATATAAATATTATTATTGATGATACAGGTAATAATTTTATTATTTTAAACAACGCCTCAATTATGTAATCATTTTATATTGAGAATTTTTATTAAAAGCTGTCTTGAATATCAAAATGAAAATTTTATTATTTTTAAAACCTACATTGTATATTTTTAAATTTATTTAATTTTTATTATTATCATCATTTACAAGTGGATTATTTATTTCTTGATAATATATTATTGATTGATGATCTATCAGAATTAAAAATTGATAAATAATATTATCATCACAATGAAAAAAGAAAATTTTAATAAATAAATTATTTTTATTTAATAAATAAGTAAAAAATAATTAAAATTTAATATAATTGTACATTATTTTATCCCCACTGTATATTTTCACGTGGTTTTGTATTGATCAGCTGGTTTTTTTTTTTTCTAAATAATTTTATATTTTTAATTTTCATAGTTGCAATATTGATATTTATTATATACATTTTATGGTTAAATACATAGATATATAATAAATATATTTAAGACAAAATTTAATAATTAAAATTATGCCTGGGCCCATCCCAATAATTGAGTCACATGCGGCTCACGTTGGCAGTCACATGACAATATCATGCAAGAGCATATTACGGGGGCGTGGCACGCAACAATTTAATCAAAATAATTTATTTGATAAATTTTTTTTTTCCAACAATTAAATGCATTGGAAATATGGGTTTCTTAAACTTCAAGTGTGAATTTTCATTTTCTTATTATTTCCAATTTCTATTGGCAAGGTACCAGGTTGGAGTTGAACACTTGTATGCATGTGTTGGTCAAGTTGATGATGCGCAGATGAGACAAGCTCGTTTTTATAAATTTTTAGAGTTTTATTTGCTGGCCCATTTGGCTTTTGATCAAAATTTTACTTTACGTCCAGGTCTATTATATATATATACACCTATGTTTTTTTTTCTTTTTTCTCAATTTTTTGTATAAAAAATTAAACACATGTTCATTTTTTTTTGTCTGTTTTAATATCTTTTTAAATTTAATTTCCATGTATATATTTGAGTATGAATTAAACAATTAAACAATTAAAGGTATTTATTGTCATCAATTTTTAAAGAAACTTGTTAATCCAAAAACATGTTATCTCGTTGGTGAAAAGGGATTCGTATTGATTTTTAACAGAGACGCGAATAAAAGGGAATACCGTCGCGCGCCACAAATTCATCGTCTTGTAATCATCGATCGTCAAAATAATATAAAAAAAATAAATAAATAAAATAATAAAAATATATATTCTTCTTAAAGATGTTATGCAAAATCAATACAAAATTGATTTATTAAATTAGAAAAATTCATTGAATATTATTATTATTTAGAGATCGAGGTCAGCATTACGAAATAAATGGGAGTTTCACTTATATCCTGTGATCAAATTTTTTTTTTTTTTATCATAAAATCAATTACAATGTTATTGTATTTTAAAATAATTATTATTATTATTATTAATTTATAAAAATATATAGTTATATTATTGTATATATTTTTTGGAGTATTCAACAAGCATTATGATAACCAGAAATTTTATTCTTGACAAGACAAGGACAACAACATGAAAGTAAATGAATCTAAATTCAATCAAAAAAAAAAAAAAAAAATTAAATAAAATAAAAAATCATAACAGAGATAGGATATTGTAATCACGAGATGGCGTATTTACGATAAATATATTGTCAATTATTGAAAAAATTTTATTATAAATAAAAAGTTTTGAAATAAAATAAATATAATAATATAAAATTATGATATTTATGAGTAATCAATAGATTATTAGAAAACAGAAATATAAAATGAAATAAAAAGAGAAAAAAAAAATGTAAGAAATAAGGAAAAATATAAAACGTGTAAAATAATTTGTTGAGGCGACATTCCGTGTATCAAGAAAATGGCGTTTTTGGTCAAGGATGAGCACCATTGCAGCAGTTGATTAAAAAGAAAAAAAAATCCTCCCCACCAAAATAATGATAATATGATTAATGTAAAAAATCACAAAATTACTCCAAAAAAAAAAAATAAAAATAAAGAAAAAATAATACAGATACTTGTATGAGAGAAATATAATAAATAAAAAACAAAACAATTAACATATTAAATAAACAAAAAAAAAGAAAAATGGTGAATAAAAATATAGATATATATATTTAATAGATGAATAAAAGTAAAACTTACCGGAAAAAATGATGGCAGAGGCGGCGCCCATAACACCAAAAAATGGTCCGTAGACAGGACCTTCAGCATTAAAAACTACTTGAGACATTTTGAATGATAATATTAATATCAATTAAATAAATTAATAAATAAATTTATTAAAAACACTTATGTTTTTAATGGTGAGTTAAGATATTAATTTGAGACTTGGGTTGGTGTTTATTCCAATTGTCGCGCACTCACTAAACTAGTGGCTCGTTGGCTCTGTCAATTGAGGGCTTACTAAGTGTACAGTAGCGGCAAGTCATGTGATGAATGACGAGGAACATTTAATATTAAAAACTAAACGCAGCCAAATAACTCTAATGGTCTCGTGATCAACTAATATTGTAACAATTATTTTGATTGGTCAATATCATTTGAGTTTGAATTATTTGACCAATCAGAAATATCCTTTTATTTTTTAATAAAAAAAACAAAAATGGCGTCAAAATACTTACAAGCTTCTTTTATTTAATAACAGATGGCACTGTTAATTTTTATCTGTGTGTGTACTTCCGTTGACCACGTGACTAAAAAAAAAATAATTTTTTTTTTTAATGTATATTTAATTAATAAAAAATATTTTGTTTTTATTTATTAATATATTTTGTGTTTATTTTTTATTTATTTTTTATGTTGTTTAATTTTATAAAATAATATTTATAATTATTATATAATATAATTATTTTTTTACTAAACGCCCAGATTTTTATGATAAGAGGATTATATTTTGAACGCAACCATAATCTTTTAATAGGATATTTAAAATATATATTTTTTTTTAATAAATAAAAATATTATTTATACAATAATTAATAAATAAATGTTTATTTTATTTAATTTTTTTTAATTATTAATATTTTTTATTTTTATTTTCATTGGAACAATCAAGGATATCAAGGATATTATTATTGGGTTGGGCAAGTTTCTAACTCGTGACTTTTTTAATTTATTTTTATTTATAATTATCATTATTTCGTTTAATTTTAGGTAAAAAAAAATAATTTATTTTTATATATTTAAAATTTTTCCAATAGACATGAGTCATTACTGATAAGAATTTATTTTTAAAAATATCTTTTATGTATTTTATAAATTTTTCCATGACTTTGTGTGAATCAGTACAAAATATCTTTTTATTTTATAATAATCATTAACAAAATGTTAAATGATAAATAAATATAGCCTTGAGCAAATAGAAAAAAAAATACCCCAATTTTAAAGAGTGTGTGAGACAGAGATTATATTTTTTATTTTTTTTCTTATCTTTAACTCATTTTTAACTAATGACTTTTTAAAAAGTTAAAAAAAAATATATATATAGGTATATTTATAAATGATTAATTAAAACCGACAAAAAACATGAGTTACGTGTACATTTATTATAAATAATAATAATAAAATAATAATAATAATTAATCAGTACAATTTTTATATTACACATTATATTACATTCAAATTTTTAGCGCGAATTCAATTGAAGGTATTACAGATGTCATTTTATTTTTCTACTTTACCGACAAAAATTATTTGAAAAAAAAAAAAAATTGTTTTTTTTCATTCTTCCCCCCAAACGTGGTCTCGCTTTTTGAGTATGATCAAGCATTGTCTGTAAAAAAAAATAACAATATAACACGTCTGTTTATTGTTTATAATTAATCATGAAGTTTTCATACAAGGTAATAATTTATTAATTAATTAAAATTTAATATCAATATAAATTTTATTAGACATGATTATAAATTTGTAAGATAATACTGAGTATTTATAGTCAACACAATATCTATAACCTCTAAACAATAATAATTTTACATGTTATTATTTATAAATTAATAATAAAATAATGTTTATTTATATTTTTAGTTTAGTAATTTACTTGGAACAGTTTATGTCAAAGGAGATTTAATATTTTCTCCTGATGGAACCTCTGTTATTAGTCCAGTGGGTAATCGTATTACAATTTATGATTTAAAAAAGTAAGTTTTATTATACCTATAATAAATTAATTATTTATAATAATAATAGATAATTTAATAATTATATTTTATTATTATTACAGTAATAAATCAACAACTTTACCAGTTGAAAGTAGATTCAATTACAATGCGATTGATTTATCACCAAATGGAAATATACTTGTTGCTATCAATGAAGGTATGTGATTATAAAATAATTAATATATTATATTTAATAGATTTGAGAAATAATAATTATTATTTTTATTTAAAGAGGGTGATGCTCATATTATTAGTATGATTAGCAGAATGATAATTCATTCATACAGATTTAAGAAACCTGTAAGTTGTGTTAAATTTTCACCAGATGGAAAACATTTTGCAATTTGTAAAGAAAATCGAGGTAATTAATATATTTATTACTATATTGCAATGTCATTATAATAATATAATGATAAAATATTAATATTTATTTATTTAATTTACAGTATTTGTATATAATGCTCCATGTTTAGAAACTGGAAATTTTAATCCATTTATAATGGAAAGAGTATTTGGTGGTGCTATGGATGATACAACAAATATTTGTTGGTCATTTGATTCAAAATTTTTAGCAGTTGGTTCAAAAGATACATCAACAAAATTATATAGTCTTGAAAAATATATAAATTTTCGTCATTGTAATTTAGGTGGTCATTCTGATGAAATAGTATCATGTTTTTTTGAAAAAAAAACTTATGATATATCAACATTAAGTAGAAATGGTCAATTATGTATTTGGGAATGTTCAATTAATCCAGATGATCTTATTATAAATGAACCATCAGTAAAACGTGTAAAAAAAAATAATAATAATGATGATGATTCTGAGGATGATGTTGATATTGATAATGCTGTTGAAAAAACAGAAAAAGAAAATGCTAAAGCAACAAAAAATAAAATTGAAAAAACCAATGATGATGATAATGATAATAATAATAATGTTGATGATGTTAAAAATAAAAAATTAATATTCAAAAAATTATCAAGACATTATTTAGCTGATGAAGCAAGAAAACAAGATAAAAAAGCTATTTTAACATCAGCAGCATATCATAATGAAACAAAAATTCTTGTAACTGGTTTTAGTAATGGTTCATTTTTTCTTCATGAATTACCAGAAGTTAATATGATACATTCATTGAGTATATCAAATCAATGTATATCATCAATAGCATTAAATTCAACTGGTGATTGGATTGCACTTGGTTGTTCAAAACTTGGACAATTATTAGTTTGGGAATGGCAAAGTGAAACATATGCAATGAAACAACAAGGTCATAGTAATAATATGAATAGTCTTGCATATAGTCCAGATGGTTTATATTTAATAACTGGTGGTGATGATGGTAAAGTTAAATTATGGAATACATTAAGTGGTTTTTGTACAATAACATTTTCTGAACATACATCAGCAGTATCATCAGTTTTATTTAGTCATAATAGAAAATTTATTGTATCAGCATCACTTGATGGTACAGCAAGAGCATATGATTTAATAAGATATCGTAATTTTAAAACATATACATCACCAAAACCAGTACAATTTTCATGTTTATCATTAGATTCAAGTGATGAATTTCTTGCTGCTGGTGGACAAGATTTTTTTGATATTTATTTATGGTCTGTTAAACTTGGTACATTATTAGAAGTATTAAGTGGTCATGAAGGACCAGTTGTTGGTTTATCATTTAATCCAAATTCTTCAAGTACAAGTCTTGCATCAGTATCATGGGATAAAACATTAAAATTATGGAATGCTATTGAAAATGGTTCAGATCATGAAACAATAAAATTAACATCTGATGGTCTTTGTGTTGTTCATAAACCAGACGGTAATGAAGTTGCTGTATCAACATTAGATGGACAAATATTATTTTTTGATATTAAAACATCAATACAAATATCAAGTATTGAAGGACGTAAAGATTTAGGTAGTGGTAGATCAGATACTGATTTAATAACAGCTAAAAAAAATTTAGAAAGTAAAGCATTTACAACATTATGTTATTCAGCTGATGGTAATTGTATTATTGCTGGTGGTCATTCAAAAAATATATGTATTTATAATATAACAGAATCAGTTTTAGTTAAAAAATTTGAAATAACACAAAATAGATCATTTGATGCTGTTGATGATTTTATAAATAGACGTAAAATGACAGAATTTGGTAATTTATCATTAATTGAAGAACGTGAACCAAATGAAGGTGGTAAAGTAGCAATAAGAATACCTGGTGCTAGAAAAGGTGATATGGCTAGTAGAAATTTTAAACCAGAAATACGTGTTTATAGTTTACAATTTTCACCAACTGGACAATCATTTGCAGCAACAACAACTGAAGGTTTATTAATATATTCACTTGATGTTGGTTTAGTATTTGATCCATTTGAACTTGATATTGGTGTTACACCAGAAACAGTTAAAAATACACTTAATAATAAAGATTATGCTAAAGCATTAATGATGTCAATTAAATTAAATGAAAAAAATTTAATTAAATATGTTATTGAAAATATATCATATATTGATATTGAATTAACTGTTAACAGTATGTCACTTATTTATATTGAAAGATTATTAAAATTTATATCAACTGAAATTGAAAATACAAAACATATACATTTTTATTTAATATGGATTGAAAATATACTTATTAAACAAGGTCATAATATGAATTCTGCATTACAAATGCCAGTATTACTTAATTTACAAAAAAATATGCAACAAAAATATGATGACTTGAGTAAAATATGTGATTTTAATAAATATACTATGGATTATATTAAAATTACTGCACAAATGAAATCAGCTAAATTAATTCAAAATAAACAAATTGAAAGTGATGATGAATTTATAATGAATGATGTTGTTGTTGAAAATATGGATATTGATGATGATAATTAATTAAAAATAAATTATACATATTTTTTATTGACATTAATAATAATTATTATTATTAACAATAATATACATTGTTGTTTTATTTTTTAATTTTTTAATTTTTTTTCTCCTAATAAATTTTCTTAATATTTTTTTTTTAATTTTATTTTGATGATTTTTTTTTTAAAACAACAATTGGCCAATAAAGTAATACAAAAAAAAAGAAATAATGTTGGAAATATAATTCTACTATAACGATCAATTTTTTTTGATAATGTTATTTTTGATTTTAATAATTCAGGATCAATCCAAGATGTTTGTAATAAATCTCTACTACCATTACGTATTTTTCTTGTTTGTTGTTGTGATGTATATACTGAATCATAATCCCAAACAGATGGATTTCTTTCCATACATGACAATCTCTAAAAAAAATTTAATATTTACAATAATATAAATAATTTAAATATAAAATAAATAATTGCTTTACTGCAGTTAAATGACGTTGATAATTTACTGATTGTTGACATCTCAAGTCCAAAACCTTGACCACGATAAATTCACCAAGAGATGCAAATACAAATATCATACATCCTGCCATCCATATATCAAGTGCCTTAATGAATTTTTAATTTTAATAATTTACATCAAGTTTAAAATATATACATAGGTATATATTTAAAAAAAAAAAAATCACAAGTAGAAATCAAAAAATAAATTAACATGATTTTGTAATAATAATTTCTAGCCTTTGGCTTATAATATTAAATGATAAATAATAACTTACTTTCACATAAGCAACTGTTGGTATATCTGTTTTAAGACCAGTAAACATTGTAACAAGAGTAAGCATACTTGTTACAAGTAATGTAACACGTCCTGGTATTGCATCAAGACCAAGCCAAAATGAAAACCATGATAACATAACAACAAGTGTTGATGGTGCAAATGTTTGTATTAAATGATGTCCAATTTGTCTTTCAAATTTAAAATATACAATTAAACGTGAATATCTTTCATTTTTTGCAAATACATAATTTGTATTTTCAAATAATTGTGGTTGACCAAATTTATATTGTAATAATTTTAATTCTGGATTAACAATAACACCACCATGACTCCATTGAAGACGTAGTTTTTGACTACTGTGTGAAACTATTTTTTTTTTTTTTTAATTATTATTATTATTATTTATTATTTTAATATTATAATTTACTTACAACTTTCAATGTAAATAGGACATATTTGTATGTCCATCGGGTAAAATTGAAATTCCATTTGACATGCAACAATTGCATGCATTCTTGCAAAATAACGAACTGTTTTATTTTTGAAAAGCATAACTGATGAAAATTTATGTGTTAATGTTGCGATTTCTGTACAAATATATATATTGTCAATAGCTAAATAATTTATTTGTTTATCATTCAAATAATATGCGTATTTATACTTATAATATTTATCTTACCAGCAATTTTAGAATTTAAAAAATATGGATCTGGTTGCCATAGTTTTTCATAAAATTCAGATGGAAGTATCACATAATCATCTCCATCTTCAAATATATCATCTGTTATTACTATTCGTGGTTCTGTCCAGCTTTGGCATATAAACAAATCAACTCTAAATATTTATTTAAAAAAAAAAACAAAAAACATTAAGAATATCTTTTTATTGTTAATTTAAATTAAATTTTAACAATATATACTCACCGAAAATCCATATCTTCAACATTTATTGAATTAATATCAACAACAAAAAGTGTTAAATCAACAATCACAGGTTCACCTTTTGTTGGTCGAATTTCTTGTTTTAAAATATTTAAAAAAAATATATATAAAATACATTATCATTAATACAATCAAATGGTAATTTTAAATTAAAATAAATTAATAAATCAAACCTTTGACGTAATTTTTTGGTAATCCTGGACCATTTGATAATTTTTTTTTATTCTCAACATCAAACAAACTTGAAAAAAAAAATGAAAACATTAATATACAAGTTTATGAATAATTTATAAATATTTGATAATAAATATATTTAATATATAAATTAAACTTACCGAGTTGATTGAACTTGTAATAATAAATTAAGTATAAATAAAAAAAAAATATTATTTAGATAAATCCAATTCATTGCAAATGCATCAGCACAAATGCATCAAATGTACAATTATTATATTAAAAAATACCGGAAAAGATATGCGTACAAAAATAATAATTCAAGATCAACACATGTTCTTGTCAATCAATCAATCAACAATAGCATTTATCCACAATCATACTTAATTGTTGTGTCATTTTATTTAATTTTATCAGCAAGTTATTCATCAATTAGTACTAATATAATTTATTTCTTATTTTTAAATTACATCTCATTTTTTCAACATTATTATTAACATTAAATATAATAATAAAAATAAACAAATAGATAATAATAAAATTAATAAACAAAAGGAAGAGTATTTAAAATAAAATATATATTTTAAAAATAAAAAATACAAATTTTTAAATAAAAAATAAGATGAGAATTATTTCGAACGGTACCAGTTTTCTCGATCATGATCTGAAATTGTTGACCTCAATCCTCCTTGACCTCATTATGGTATTTTAATCGTATTCGTTTCACCAGTATTCAATATCATTTAAAATTTTCAAGGGTTTCATTTCCAATTACATAAAATATATTAAACATTTAAAGCATATATTAACACTTAAATTAACTTATATATACATTCTTCAATGACTAATGACATTTTTTTTTTTTTTTAAATTTAAAAATTTTTTTTTTTACATTTACGTCAATGGATTTTATTTTTTTTATTTTTTTTTTTCGTATTCCTAACACTTGAAACAACTCCATGACCCACTAAATATATTTAAAAATATTCATATTTAATTTTATTTTTTTATATTTTACATATATATTTTTTAATTCTTGGAAAATCATTTTATTCAATTGATTTTTTCATTTTAAACTACGTAATATACAATATATTCATAAATTATTACATATTCAATTCTCTAGATAGTGTGAATTTTAAATTATCATTATTTTTTTACAAACAAAAATTATAATTATATTTAGTATTCAATATGTATGAAAAAATAAAATACCACATGTAGAAATATTTTATTATAATATACAAGAAATATATATTTTATTTATTTAACTATATGCAAAATATATTTATTCTTTTTCTTTATTGTTATTTTTTTAAAACAAAAAGATACTGTTTTTTTTTTTTTTGTAAATTTTTAAAATGAATGATAAATAAATGTACTTACTCAAACTGTCGAAATAAACAGTTATCTACCATGATTTTACAATCGTCATAATAAAATTCATGATTTTTTTTAATTTATTTATTTTTTTAATAAATATAATTATTAAAATTTTTTTACAACATGCAATAAACGCATCAATATACAAGTGTCATCAAGAAAAATTTACTATCAGTGAATAGAAAACAATAAAAAAAAAAATTAAAATATGACAGTAACGTCATTAGGTCATTAGTGCTGAGTCTCTAATTTAATCATCTGACACATCAAAAATAATATATAAATTAATAATAACAAAAATAAAATTATAAATAATAATTATTAAAAAAAAATATTTGACGATTCACTGTCATCTTTGGGTCAGCAAAAAGGTCTTAAGTTGCAAATTCCACAATGAGAAAGTAGCTAAAGTATATTTTTAAAAAAATATAAAAATAAAAAAATAATAAATAAATATCATTCTGGAATTTTTATATTATTAAAAGTTATAACGTTATTTTTTATTAGCAGAAAGCTAATAATTTTTTTTCTATAATTTATTGATAAAATTTTTGAATTAATTATAATATTATATTATAGATAAAATTTTTTAAATATATATATTATATTTCGTCAATTTCATCCCTTATATATTTTGTTCATTTCGAAATGTGAATGAACCTTTACTTCGAAATATTGATTTCGAGTTCAGTCATGGCAGCCGGCCGGCGCCCTCAAGTTTAACGAAATAAAATTGTCGACGAAATTTTTAAAAAATAAGCAATATTATTACTCATAATGACTCAAATTAAATACTGTGATAATAATAAATTAATTGAGAATAATTATTGATTATTAAATTTATTAACAGAAGCTTTTTTTTTTTTTTTAATATAAAAATATGTATATTTAAAAAAAAAAAAATAAATCTGGATTTCGTCGACATTTTTGTGTTAATTTTTTTTTTCTACATCAAATAAACAAGGGTTAAATTCGTTAAACAAAAGGGTAAGTTTTGCAACTTTTTTATTAATTTTTTTAGTTAATTAAATTATTTTTATTATTTTTTTTATAATTTTAATATTTTCATGAGTTAAATAATATGTCTGTCCACTTTCTCCCGCTTTTTCTTTTTCGATGATTTTAATATATATATTAATAATTGTTTTTATTTTATTTTTTTATCACTGTCAGGCATAAATATATTTTAGAAAATACATAAAAAATTTTACAAGTAAAAACAAATTGCAAATGTAATTTTGTTTAATTTTTTTTATCTATATTTAAATTTTTATTTTGATAAATTTTCATTTGTATATAATTGATAAACTAATTAATTGTAAATTAATATGAATGTAAATGGCAGGAAATTAATCATTTGTAATGATAATAAATCTTGGCATGAATTACAATTGTATATTAAATTATTTTATTTGATTTTTGTTTATATATATGTGTATATAAATAATATAATTTTAAATGCTTGCACTTTCTAAGCATCTCGTTGCACTTGAGAAATTTTACTTTCGCTAATCCTTTCATCAGAATAATCTCCCACTCACATTCAGCTTCACAAAAAAAAAATTAATAAAACTGATTTAAAATAATTTAATTTTTCCTGAATTAAAAAGATAAAATAATTATATATTTGATATTGTTAATAATAAAAATATCATCAAATATTCTTCCTGAATAAACTTCATGTTAAGCAAAAAAAAAAAAGTAACAATAAAGAGTTTTTAAAAGAAAATTTATATGCATAAATTGTTTTTTATTACTTTTAAGCACGATAAAATAAAATATATAAATTTTTCAATTTTACAATTAACAAACCACAATGCAACATAGACATTGACCTCGAAAGTTTGATGATTTGTACACTGTACTTCACAATGATTAACGATAAAAAGAAAGTGCATTAAAAATATTAAAAAATATATATTTAATTTTATAAACAATATTATTTCATTAACAAAATTTATTATTTTCAACTAATTAATTAATAAATTTTTAAACAAATAAATAAGTTATATAAATAAAACAAAAATTTAAATAATTTATATATATATATTTATAATATATTTTATTTATTTTAATTTTCGCACCTTCAATTTCTATAAAGCTGATTCAATATCAACACAGGTTTTTTAAAATTTTTTTATCTTCCATATATATTTAGTTGAATGTCGATTCATGTTTCAATTGACCATATGACGATGAGAGATATTTGTAGAAAGCGAAACCCACACCATGTACCATTATTTGATCTATACACGTATATAGTTAAATTTTTTTTTTTTTTTTTATAATAAAAAATAATATATTAACATTAAACTTGGATGGTGATATATAAATATAACAATTATTATTACGACTAGTTGAACTCTTTGCTTCACAAAATCAATCATAAATTATATATTTATTTATTTATATTTTAATTTATTATATTAACAGTTAAATTCATCGACAATTTAACACGTGTTTTATTTATTTATTTATTTTTTGATTTATTTATACTTGATATTCTTGTTTTACACATACAAAAACTGGTGAAACTATTTTTTTTTATTTTATATCTATATATGTATATGAAATTAAAATTATTAATGCATAATTTGGTTTTACTTTTTATTGAACTTTTTTTTTCTTTTCATTTCACTTCTTGGGTTAGTGTATATTACTATTTTTTCTTTTTTTTAATTTATTTTATTTTTTTTTAAACATGATGATGTGTGTATTTATTAATTTTTTTTTTTAATTCTGGTTAAGCTATATTGGTTTTTTTTAAATATTTTTTTATATTCAAAAAGGCTTGGTCTATTTGGTGAAAGGTGCTTATTTCTTTTCCCTTTATTTTAAACTCAATTATTAAGTATTATTATGAGGATGTTCAAAAAAAAATAATTTTTTTCACATGTACATGTATATATATTGTTGGTACATTAGTTAGAAAGACATATGAGTCGTGAAGACTAACGGTTTTATTTAAAACCAGTCTTCTTCGTTTTTACTCAATTTTTTTTTATATTCATTATTTATTTATTCTTTTTTTTTATATATTTTTTACATTATCTTTATGCTTTTCAATGTACAGACTGTTTTGTGGATCATTCAGTCATGAAATCGTGACTTATTTATTTATTTTTATGACCTCTATTGAACTTATAAAAATGCTGAAAAAAATATACATAATTTTGATATTGTTATTTATTGAATAAATAATATTACAATTTGTTGTTCATTTAAAAAAAAATTATTTTGTGTTATTTTTTATGTTTTAATCACACTGCATTATGACGTAATAAAAATAGATGTAAAATAAATATTTAATAATGAATAAAGTAAGATAAATTTAAAGAAAAAATAATATTATAATAAATAAATGAATAAATAAAATAATATGCAAAGATTCGTAAAGTCACTAAAGTGATACTTCGCCTATTCTCAGAATACTTGCATAAATATTTGAAAGATATAGTGTAAATCATTGACACGACAAATATTTTACAAAATATTTATGAAATTTATACGCCATAAAAGATATAAAGATTCATCATTGAATTTATTTGAAAAAAAAAAAAAAATCGAAACTTTTTAATATATTTATGTTTAAACTATAATTATTTATATTGAGATATATATATTTACGAAAAAATATTTCAACAAAAATATATCCTTATATACTTTAGGTTTCGGATAAACAATTACCTCTTGCAACATTCTATATTCCTGATACAGTTGCGGAGTTTGAGATTGAAAATTTATTCAATCTTCTCGAAAAACCTCTTTAGTCATTCTACGCTCCTCATACATTTTCAGGTGATTCAAAATTTTTGAATGAATTAATATCGATGAATCAGAAAAAATTGAAGTTAAGAAAAAGAAGGAAGTGCATTAAATGCCTCTTTTCAAGTCATGTTCGCCTAGTATTATTCCAATTTTTTTCAATGAATTTTAAAAATCGCAGGGCAGGAAAACCTGTTTTTAACTTGGCCTAGAAAAAATGTATAAGCAGTTCTGAATACCTCTTTAAAAGTTATATTCGCCTGTTAATATTCCCATTTTTCTCGATAAATTTTGAAAATCGCAGGGCAGGAAAACCTGTTTTTAACTTGGCCTAGAAAAAATGTATAAGCAGTTCTGAATACCTCTTTAAAAGTTATATTCGCCTGTTAATATTCCCATTTTTCTCGATAAATTTTGAAAATCGCAGGGCAGGAAAACCTGTTTTTAACTTGGCCTAGAAAAAATGTATAAGCAGTTCTGAATACCTCTTTTCGAGTTATATTCGCCTGTTAATATTCCCATTTTTTTCGATAAATTTTGAAAATCGCAGGGCAGGAAAACCTGTTTTTAACTTGGCCTAGAAAAAATGTATAAGCAGTTCTGAATACCTCTTTAAAAGTTATATTCGCCTGTTAATATTCCCATTTTTTTCGATAAATTTTGAAAATCGCAGGGCAGGAAAACCTGTTTTTAAAGTGGCAGAGAAAAAATGTATAAGCAGTTCTGAATACCTCTTTAAAAGTTATGTTCGCCTAGCATTACCCATTTTTTTCGATAAATTTTGAAAATCGCAGGGCAGGAAAACCTGTTTTTAACTTGGCCTAGAAAAAATGTATAAGCAGTTCTGAATACCTCTTTAAAAGTTATGTTCGCCTAGCATTATCCCCATTTTTTTCGATAAATTTTGAAAATCGCAGGGCAGGAAAACCTGTTTTTAACTGGCCTAGAAAAAATGTATAAGCAGTTCTGAATACCTCTTTAAAAGTTATGTTCGCCTAGCATTATCCCATTTTTTTCGATAAATTTTGAAAATCGCAGGGCAGGAAAACCTGTTTTTAACTTGGCCTAGAAAAAATGTATAAGCAGTTCTGAATACCTCTTTAAAAGTTATGTTCGCCTAGCATTATCCCCATTTTTTTCGATAAATTTTGAAAATCGCAGGGCAGGAAAACCTGTTTTTAACTTGGCCTAGAAAAAATGTATAAGCAGTTCTGAATACCTCTTTAAAAGTTATGTTCGCCTAGCATTATCCCCTTTTTTTTCGATAAATTTTGAAAATCGCAGGGCAGGAAAACCTGTTTTTAACTTGGCCTAGAAAAAATGTATAAGCAGTTCTGAATACCTCTTTAAAAGTTATGTTCGCCTAGCATTATCCCCTTTTTTTCGATAAATTTTGAAAATCGCAGGGCAGGAAAACCTGTTTTTAACTTGGCCTAGAAAAAATGTATAAGCAGTTCTGAATACCTCTTTAAAAGTTATATTCGCCTGTTAATATTCCCATTTTTCTCGATAAATTTTGAAAATCGCAGGGCAGGAAAACCTGTTTTTAACTTGGCCTAGAAAAAATGTATAAGCAGTTCTGAATACCTCTTTTCGAGTTATATTCGCCTGTTAATATTCCCATTTTTTTCGATAAATTTTGAAAATCGCAGGGCAGGAAAACCTGTTTTTAACTTGGCCTAGAAAAAATGTATAAGCAGTTCTGAATACCTCTTTAAAAGTTATATTCGCCTGTTAATATTCCCATTTTTTTCGATAAATTTTGAAAATCGCAGGGCAGGAAAACCTGTTTTTAAAGTGGCAGAGAAAAAATGTATAAGCAGTTCTGAATACCTCTTTAAAAGTTATGTTCGCCTAGCATTACTCTCATTTTTTTCGATAAATTTTGAAAATCGCAGGGCAGGAAAACCTGTTTTTAACTTGGCCTAGAAAAAATGTATAAGCAGTTCTGAATACCTCTTTAAAAGTTATATTCGCCTGTTAATATTCCCATTTTTTTCGATAAATTTTGAAAATCGCAGGGCAGGAAAACCTGTTTTTAAAGTGGCAGAGAAAAAATGTATAAGCAGTTCTGAATACCTCTTTAAAAGTTATGTTCGCCTAGCATTACCCATTTTTTTCGATAAATTTTGAAAATCGCAGGGCAGGAAAACCTGTTTTTAACTTGGCCTAGAAAAAATGTATAAGCAGTTCTGAATACCTCTTTAAAAGTTATGTTCGCCTAGCATTATCCCCATTTTTTTCGATAAATTTTGAAAATCGCAGGGCAGGAAAACCTGTTTTTAACTTGGCCTAGAAAAAATGTATAAGCAGTTCTGAATACCTCTTTAAAAGTTATGTTCGCCTAGCATTATCCCCATTTTTTTCGATAAATTTTGAAAATCGCAGGGCAGGAAAACCTGTTTTTAACGTGGCCTAGAAAAAATGTATAAGCAGTTCTGAATACCTCTTTAAAAGTTATATTCGCCTGTTAATATTCCCATTTTTTTCGATAAATTTTGAAAATCGCAGGGCAGGAAAACCTGTTTTTAAAGTGGCAGAGAAAAAATGTATAAGCAGTTCTGAATACCTCTTTAAAAGTTATGTTCGCCTAGCATTATCCCCATTTTTTCGATAAATTTTGAAAATCGCAGGGCAGGAAAACCTGTTTTTAACTTGGCCTAGAAAAAATGTATAAGCAGTTCTGAATACCTCTTTAAAAGTTATGTTCGCCTAGCATTATCCCCTTTTTTTTCGATAAATTTTGAAAATCGCAGGGCAGGAAAACCTGTTTTTAACTTGGCCTAGAAAAAATGTATAAGCAGTTCTGAATACCTCTTTAAAAGTTATATTCGCCTGTTAATATTCCCATTTTTCTCGATAAATTTTGAAAATCGCAGGGCAGGAAAACCTGTTTTTAACTTGGCCTAGAAAAAATGTATAAGCAGTTCTGAATACCTCTTTTCGAGTTATATTCGCCTGTTAATATTCCCATTTTTTTCGATAAATTTTGAAAATCGCAGGGCAGGAAAACCTGTTTTTAACTTGGCCTAGAAAAAATGTATAAGCAGTTCTGAATACCTCTTTAAAAGTTATGTTCGCCTAGCATTATCCCCTTTTTTTTCGATAAATTTTGAAAATCGCAGGGCAGGAAAACCTGTTTTTAACTTGGCCTAGAAAAAATGTATAAGCAGTTCTGAATACCTCTTTAAAAGTTATGTTCGCCTAGCATTATCCCCTTTTTTTTCGATAAATTTTGAAAATCGCAGGGCAGGAAAACCTGTTTTTAACTTGGCCTAGAAAAAATGTATAAGCAGTTCTGAATACCTCTTTAAAAGTTATGTTCGCCTAGCATTATCCCCATTTTTTTCGATAAATTTTGAAAATCGCAGGGCAGGAAAACCTGTTTTTAACTTGGCCTAGAAAAAATGTATAAGCAGTTCTGAATACCTCTTTAAAAGTTATGTTCGCCTAGCATTATCCCCATTTTTTTCGATAAATTTTGAAAATCGCAGGGCAGGAAAACCTGTTTTTAACTTGGCCTAGAAAAAATGTATAAGCAGTTCTGAATACCTCTTTTCGAGTTATATTCGCCTGTTAATATTCCCATTTTTCTCGATAAATTTTGAAAATCGCAGGGCAGGAAAACCTGTTTTTAACTTGGCCTAGAAAAAATGTATAAGCAGTTCTGAATACCTCTTTTCGAGTTATATTCGCCTGTTAATATTCCCATTTTTCTCGATAAATTTTGAAAATCGCAGGGCAGGAAAACCTGTTTTTAACGTGGCCTAGAAAAAATGTATAAGCAGTTCTGAATACCTCTTTAAAAGTTATATTCGCCTGTTAATATTCCCATTTTTTTCGATAAATTTTGAAAATCGCAGGGCAGGAAAACCTGTTTTTAAAGTGGCAGAGAAAAAATGTATAAGCAGTTCTGAATACCTCTTTAAAAGTTATGTTCGCCTAGCATTACTCTCATTTTTTTCGATAAATTTTGAAAATCGCAGGGCAGGAAAACCTGTTTTTAACTTGGCCTAGAAAAAATGTATAAGCAGTTCTGAATACCTCTTTAAAAGTTATGTTCGCCTAGTCTTATCCCCATTTTTTTCAATGAATTTTGAATGTCGCGTCAAAATATTTTGAATACCTTTTCGGTCATTATACTTGCCTAATACAAAACCGAAATTTAAAAAAAAAAAAAATAAATCCGATTACCTCTTCGGTTATTATATTTGCCTAATACAAATCCAAATTTTTTTTTTGAAAAAAATTTTCGATTATTATTAGGAACATATAATAAGCAAGGAGGTATTTTAGAAATTCTATAAATTTTTTTGAATTTTTATCAGGAACATATAATGAGCAAAGAGGTATTTCGATAATTTTCTAAAAAATTTTAAATTTTTATCAGGACTATAGAACAATCAAAGAGGTATTCTCAAAACTTCCAAGCAACGAATTAAAAAATTTTTTTTGAAAAATTATTAAGTAAACAGAAAATAGAAGTAGTAAATTTTTTGCCTTAAGACCTATAAATAAATTATCAATTAACTAAACCTAATAAGTAAAGAAATATCAACACTTATTCAATTTTTTCTTTTTATTTATCAATTTATTTCAGCATATATACATATTATTGTTACATTAACAAGAACTTGACAAAACTTGCAATATTGCATTTTATTTTTTTAGAAAAATATACAAAGTGAATCATAGAAAACATTGTCAAAGGTCAAACTATCCACATTGTTCATGTGAAGTTCAGCAATTGTTTTTTGTGCCCTTGAATCTAGTAGTAACATGGAACAACCCTCATAATGTCCACACAGACAATCAGATCTGAAAGATAAATAGAAATACATCGATTAAAGCAAATGATTTTTCATTATTTATACATATAATAATACCAATACAATAATAATAACAGTTTACAGCGAAAGTTTGCCTCAAGCAAATGTTTAATTTCATAAAGTTATTTATTTTTTTCCTCAATTGCAAATTAAAGTCGTCCAAATACGTTCATCGAACCTCAATACGAAAATCGTGTCATCAACTTTTTTTCAAGTATAAATATATTTTTGCTGGAAAATTTTTTGGATATAAGTATATTCTTTCACTCAAATATCTTGTTGTAGATTTGTTTAAAAAATTAGACTTTTCTTTTTCATATTATTATAATCAATAAAAGAAAGACTTTTCAACCGTTTCATATTATTTTATGTTGCAATTAGGCCCAACAAACGGTAGAACAGGTTTTGTTATTTTGCATTTTTATATACATTTAAAAAAAATATAATTATTATCTTTATATTTGTTTAATTTAACAATAAATATATTATCTTTTTCAATTTATTTATCCAATATCAACTAACCACAATTGTTTTCAAATATATAACTAAACAGATAAAAATAAATAAATATTCAAAATTCAATTTCAATAACTAAATTTCAAAAATATATTTTATAAAAAATTTTAAAAGAAAATTTTTTATAAATTGTTAATATTTATTTTCTTTAGTTGGAAAAATTAATAAAGAAGGGGAATATATTTGTTGCGTATGTATCCCCACGTTTATATCGTATTGGCCCCATTTTTTTCTATAACGCCTACCAATATTCAACCAAGACATCAAAGGTGGTGAGGTAAAAAGTTATAAAGCCCACCGGATTGTCTCCTTCAGAGACGCTGGCACTTTGGTGAAAGACGTGCAGGTCCGTCTCTCGGTCTTTCGACCTGTTAATTATCATCAGTTGTGTTTTTTTTATTTAATTTTATTTTATTATCTTAACTATAATTTTTGACAAATAAAAAGTATAAATTTTACAGTGCTCATGTGCTAATTAACAAAATCATTGTGTTTTTCAAACCCTTAATTTTTTTTTTTTTTTATTACAATTAATGTATTTAATTAATTTATTTAATTAACGTTGTATAATTTTTATTTTTTTAATTTACAATTTATATTGTAAAAGGTAAGATTTTTATTTGTATTTTTTTTTTCTATTTTTATCTAATATACTTTTAAATTTAACATATTTTTAATTAACATTTTTTATTTTATTCAAGTATTATTAATTGCTTTATTTATTTTATATTATATTTAAAAATTTTATTTAAAAAGTGAAAATGTGAATTTATATATGAATAAGTATATAAATATACTTGTTCATCAATAAACTTTAATGAGAGTGAAATTTCTTATTGTAATATATGTATTTTCTTATTTTGCACTTCTACTTTTTTAAAAATTTTTTTATTAAATTTAATTTCGCTTGCGGAAATATAACTCTTGTAGATAAAAAATAAAAAAAAAAATAGTTTAGTCAGTGAAAGTTGATCTTGGAGAAGTCAGTGAAAGACGTTACATACCAATATTTATTATTATTATAATTTAATCTGAACACCTTGGCTAAAATAATCATGGTCAATCAGTAATTTATCATAAAAATGTACGGAGAAACTCAGCCTCATTGTAAATTATACATATTATTATTTTCACTTTGATCATTGACATTTATTAATACCACAAATTATTATTAATTTATTTGTTGATTCTTATTTTACTTATAATTTTATTATAATATTCAAATTTCTTGATAATATTTAGGTATTTATATTTACATTTGAATCATTTCTAAAAATTTATATGTAAATTTTAAATATTTCTTTCAAGTTTTAATATATATACTTTTTAATTTCGAATAGTCATCAATTTAACATATGCATATTACTCGACTTTATTTGTACATTATTTATTTATTTAATTTTTTTTATTATTCAAGGTTTTTAAACTTAGAGATAAGTATAATTTGTTGATAGCAATAATTAGTTCAACTATCCGATTTTATTATTATTATTTTCATGCTCGATTTCTAAAAGAAATAAACAATTTTTTTTTAACTGACATTGTTTATAATTATTTTATTATTTATAAAAAGTCATGATATATATATTATTATTATTTTAATATATAATAATTTTACTATTTTTATATTTATTTATATTTTATGTTTTAGTTTGTAGGAAATGGCAGGCATTATTAATTCAACAACTACGCTAATCAGCGATGCTTATGACTATTACCTTTGGACACTGTCATTAGCAGGTAAAAATAAAAAATAAAAAATTTCATTGTTATTATTTTTTTACATAGATAAATAAATATTTATTTGTAAAACTATTTATCTAGTATTTTATTTTTTTAAAAACTCATTTGTTGAAAATAATAAATTAAATGTAATTTATTTTTATTTTTTTTTAAATTTAAAAGATGAAAGAACAAGAGGATGGCTGTTAGTAGATTCACCAGTACCTACTTTATTTTATACAATGATTTATTTAATGATTGTATGGGCTGGACCAAAAGTTATGAGAAAAAGAAAAGCATTTAAACTCACATGGCTTTTGGTACCTTATAATTTTGCAATGGCTATTTTAAATGCATACATTGCAATTCAGGTAAATAAAATTTATATTGTTATTTACCAAATAATATTATTATTTTATTTATTAATTATTATTAATTTTTATTTATCATTTTAGTTATTAGTAGCATCGACTAAACTCAGTTACAGTTACGTATGTCAACCAATAAGAAATGTCTGGAAAAAAGAAGAACTTCAGGTTATTATCATATTCATATATATATTTTTTTAATTATAATTATTTACAATGTAAATAATCTAAATTATAAAATATAATACATTACCATTATCCATATTTTTTTTTTTCCAATAGATTGCAAATGCAGTTTGGTGGTATTATTTCAGTAAACTACTTGAATTTTGCGATACATTTTTCTTTATATTAAGAAAAAAAGATAATCAATTGAGCTTCCTTCATGTTTATCATCATTCAACAATGTTTTCCTTGTGGTGGATTGGTATTAAATGGGTACCAAGTGGTTCAAGTTAGTAATCTATAAATAAATAATCAATTTATTAAATTATTATTTAAAATATATAATTAATTTAATATAAATTCTTCTTTTTTTTTTTATTACAGCATTTTTCCCAGCTATGGTTAATAGTTTTATTCATGTTCTCATGTATTCATATTATGCATTAGCAGCACTTGGTCCAGAAATATCAAAATATCTTTGGTGGAAAAAATACTTGACTATATTACAATTAATTCAATTCACATGTGCTCTTATTCTTGGTATAAATGGCATTAGAAATGGATGTGATTTTCCACTTTGGATGCAATATGCACTTGTTGTTTATATGATTTCATTTATTGTATTATTTGGAAATTTCTATGCAAAAGCATACATTGCAAAGGTCAGTATTATTAATTTAAATAATTTTAATATATATGTTTATTATAATAATTAATAATTTTATATATTTCAGGGAAAACAAGCATACGCTAATAGAAATAATGCATCATTAAATGACAAAAAATTACAAGAACAAATCAAGTCAGGCTCACATAAAATAAATGGACATAATGGATTATCATCAAACGGTTTTTCATCAAAGAAAATACAGTGAATTTATTTATTTATTTTTTATTTGTATTTTTATTATTTTATTTTTTGTAGAGTCATAAAAGAGAGAAAAAAAATAAAATAAAAAAAATTTATTTTGTCATTGTCATGATAAGAAAACAAGTGTATAAAAATTTGACAATGTATGAAAAATGTTTTTTTGTTATTATTATTATATATATATATATATATTTTTTAATTTTATTTTTTTCAATTTGTCAGTCTGTATGTCATCAATGCAGTAGAATTATTTATAAAAAAAAAAAGTTATATTTTATGTTACAAGTCATCCCTGTTCCCAATTGACATTTACATTTTAAAATAATGTCTTTATGTTTTTTCATAGGTTTTTTTTTTTTTTTTTCTTTAAATATATATATATAAATATATAAAATGTTTTTTAGTTTATAATCTTGTTATCACTCCGAAGCGAGAATAGCACACTTGATCATAAATAAAGGGTGTATATAATATAAATAGGTAATGCAAAAAAAAAAATAAAACAAAAAATTTTTAAAGAAATTAAAAATCATAATGAAGTTGTTAGGTAATTTAAACTTCATGATGATATTTCTTATAATTATATTATGAAGATTAAAAATATATATTATAAAAACTATTGAATAATTTGATAATTAAAAAGCCAATGTTTTTATGAATATATATATATGAATTGATTCAAATATAATTTATTGTTTTAAATTTATGATTTTTTTTTTTTTTTTTTGTGCAAGATAAATAAATTTAGTATTTAAGAAAATAAAAATTATGTTTTGCTTTCGATTAAATTGCCATAAATAAAAACAATTTTGCAATAATTTTTCTACAATAAATTAATAATAGAAAAAAATAAAATAAATAATAAAATAACAGTCAATTAATTATTTAAAATAAAAAAAAACTTTGCTACTGTTTTTTAAAAAATTTTTGATCACTTTTACACAATTTTTTAAGAAAATAATAATTGAAATAAAACAAAATTACAATTTTATAATATTAATTAAGTGCACAATACGAAAGATAAAAATCTGTACAAATTAGATTTTACAATTTTTTGTAATGGATTTGTCTAATATTATTACAATGTATATGTTGGTCAATTAGCAACAAAAAAAAAAACAATGAATGAAAAGTAAAAAATGTATGCAGCATATTATTATTATTATTATATTATATCTTCCATGTAACTGATGGAAAAACAAATTTTAGGCAATAAAATATTGTTACGTTGATCATTGATGACTTGAAAAAAAAAAAGAATAGTACATAATTTTATTTCTATCCCTGATTGTTGTAATAATTTTTAATATTTATAACTTATTAATTTCGACTTTTTAATACAACAACTGCAAGCCATAAAGATGATGTTTTACCAACATATTTTTGTAAATGACAAACAATAGCAAATTCAACAGCTCCAGTAACTTGTTGAATTTTTGTTGTTTCAAATAAATCAATTAATTCATCAATTGGTGTACATCGAAGATTAAGAACAAAACCATGAACAATATATGCACGATTAAGTTGTTTTAAATCTTTTTTATCATATTGACCATCATTTTTAATTGTTAATTTTGTTAATAAATTACGTAATACTGTTGCAGCATGTCGATTAAATACAGTTGTAAAACCCATACTACTACGCCATTGTGATAATTTATCTTTTAATTTATTTTCAATATCTAAATTATTATTTTTATTATCATTATTATCAATCAATAGATCATCAGTTTCAAGAATTTGTGGTTCACGTTTAACTGTTGAAGTATTACCAAGTGGTTGCCAATCTTTTGTTACATTAATATTAAATCTTAAATTTGAAGGTATTGTTGTTGTTTGAAGATTTTTCCAAATCTAAATTTGAAAAATAAAAAAAAATAAACAATAAATAAATAAATAAATAATAATATTATATTGTAATAATATTAAACTTACATTATTATGATTAATAATTCTATAAATTTTAATTAATGAACATCTTGAATCACCAAGATTATATTTATCACCATTTTCTGGATCCCATAATAATATACCAATTTTATCTTCAATTGTTAATACATATGCTGTTAATTTTTTTGCTTGTGAATTACCAATAACAACATATGCATCAATATTAATACCTTGAAATAATGTTGCAAGTAAACAAGCACGTCCATAATGATCAACTTTATTTAATTTAATTGCTTGTCTTGGTGTTAATGGTCCATATTTAATTGATAATTGTGTTAATAACATAACAAATCTTGCAGCATCATCTGAATTTTCAATACCATTTATTTTATATGGTACAACCATACAACGTTGAATTGATTTTGATAAATTATTTAATATATTAATATCATTATTTTCAATATTTTTTAATTTATTATTTATTTTCATAAGTATATATATTTTAGTATTTGATATACGTGTTTGATTATTTTGTATATAACCAAATCTAATAATTGGACTATTTATATTATTATTATTATTATATTATATCTTCCATGTAACTGATGGAAAAACAAATTTTAGGCAATAAAATATTGTTACGTTGATCATTGATGACTTGAAAAAAAAAAAGAATAGTAATAATTTTATTTCTATCCCTGATTGTTGTAATAATTTTTAATATTTATAACATTATTTTTTTTAATACAACAACTGCAAGCCATAAAGATGATTTTACCAACATATTTTTGTAAATGACAAACAATAGCAAATTCAACAGCTCCAGTAACTTGTTGAATTTTTGTTGTTTCAAATAAATCAATTAATTCATCAATTGGTGTACATCGAAGATTAAGAACAAAACCATGAACAATATATGCACGATTAAGTTGTTTTAAATCTTTTTTATCATATTGACCATCATTTTTAATTGTTAATTTTGTTAATAAATTACGTAATACTGTTGCAGCATGTCGATTAAATACAGTTGTAAAACCCATACTACTACGCCATTGTGATAATTTATCTTTTAATTTATTTTCAATATCTAAATTATTATTTTTATTATCATTATTATCAATCAATAGATCATCAGTTTCAAGAATTTGTGGTTCACGTTTAACTGTTGAAGTATTACCAAGTGGTTGCCAATCTTTTGTTACATTAATATTAAATCTTAAATTTGAAGGTATTGTTGTTGTTTGAAGATTTTTCCAAATCTAAATTTGAAAAATAAAAAAAATAAACAATAAATAAATAAATAAATAATAATATTATATTGTAATAATATTAAACTTACATTATTATGATTAATAATTCTATAAATTTTAATTAATGAACATCTTGAATCACCAAGATTATATTTATCACCATTTTCTGGATCCCATAATAATATACCAATTTTATCTTCAATTGTTAATACATATGCTGTTAATTTTTTTGCTTGTGAATTACCAATAACAACATATGCATCAATATTAATACCTTGAAATAATGTTGCAAGTAAACAAGCACGTCCATAATGATCAACTTTATTTAATTTAATTGCTTGTCTTGGTGTTAATGGTCCATATTTAATTGATAATTGTGTTAATAACATAACAAATCTTGCAGCATCATCTGAATTTTCAATACCATTTATTTTATATGGTACAACCATACAACGTTGAATTGATTTTGATAAATTATTTAATATATTAATATCATTATTTTCAATATTTTTTAATTTATTATTTATTTTCATAAGTATATATATTTTAGTATTTGATATACGTGTTTGATTATTTTGTATATAACCAAATCTAATAATTGGACTATTTATAGATGATAAATTAATCCATTTTTCAAATTCTTGATTATTTTGATTAAATTCAAGTGGTATTGTTGATTCACCAAGCCATTGTAAACCCCATACTGGATGTTGATCATATAATGATAATTTAATATTTGTATTATTTTTAATATTTGATAATTCAAAATTTAATGTTTGTTGCCATATTGGTGATGATCCATCAGCTGTTGTTGTTGTTTTTATTAATTTATCAGCTTTTATTTGTACAATTGGTTGTACTAATAATGTATCTTCACGTACTGGTATTTCAATACCACGTAATATTGTTATTGTTAATAAATCATCATTTATTATACGTATTGATTTTTGTGTATTTGTTGCTGATGATGGTCTTAATGGTCTACTTGCTTGTAAACAATTACCAATTGATATATCCCATAATGAAAATGCTGGTTCTTCTGAAATAACTAAATCTGTTATTAATTTTTTTTTATTATTATTTTTTTTAATTTTATTTATATTTAATTTTTCAATTTCTTTATTATCTAATTGTAATGCTGGATCTCCAAGAAGAAAATAATTTACATTTTTATTATTTATAATATTATTTTTTTTATCAAAATATAATAAACAACTTTGTGGATCATTTGGATCATTTGTTAATTTATATGAATAATTATTTAATGCTTCTAAATGTGATATATTATCATTCCAATTATCATCATTATTATCATCATCATTATCATCATCATCATTGTGTTTTATTGACAATGATACTGTATAAATAAGTGTACCAGATAATATTATACCTGAATTATGTTTCATTGAAAAATCAATATTTATATTTTTTTCTTTAACACAATGTTGTGGTAATGGAAATGGTAATATTGTATTACAATTATTTTGTGTTTGAATTTTAATTAATAAATCATTTGAATTAAAATTATTATTAACAAGTAATTTATATAATTTTCTATTAAATGGACTTGATATTTTACATATTATTTTATTATTAAATAATATTTGTACTGATGTTATTTTAATTTTTAATGATGAATCATTTTCATGTATAATAACATCACGTATTGATATTTCAACAAGTTTTTTATTTTCAATTTGTTTTTTTTTTTTTAAAACAATTGTATTATATTTATCAATTTTATATGGTTTTATAATATTATAAGTTAATGGACCATTTGGTGATACATATAAACCATCTTCAATTTCTAAATTTTTATCAATTACATTACGTGGATTAGCACGTTTTATTTGTATTACTTTATCTGCTTTTGTAGTATCAACTTTTGGATATGAGTAATTTACATTCAATTTTTTATTTTGTTTATTTAATCTTTGTGGTGATAATCCTGTTATAAAATCAGCGTGTATTGACATTTTTTATATTATTTAATTTGGATTTAAAAATAAAACACAACACTTGCTGCTCTTTCAACACATTCAACTGATTGTTGTTGTGCTTTGTGTATCCATGGATACGTAAACTAAAATTAAAACAATAACAATATAATAATAACATTAATGGCAATGAATTTTTTTTAATTATTACAATATTTTTTTTATTTCAATATTAACATTGGTAAATTTCAGAATCACTTGTTAAATTAACAATTGAGCTGTTTATTTATAAAAAAAAAGTTTATTATTATTTTGTTTTTTTTTAAATAATTTTTATTTATACATAAAAATTTTTTAACGTGAAAAAACTAATTATTATTATTATCACTGAGTAATACTTTACTACAATATTACATTTTTATTTTTTTTTTAATTTTATAAAAATTATCAAACACTAAGTATAAACTTTTTTGACAAGTTAACAATTAAACTTGCTTCAATAGTTTTATTGCAATTAGATTTTTTTTTTAGTTTATTAAATTAATTTACAAAATAGTGGCATTTAGAGTTTATTTTTTATTGTTTAAGTTTATTCCAAACTTGGATTTATAGTGAAAATTATTAGGTCAAATGAAAAATTTAAAAAAAAATGAAAATGATAAAAACAATAGAAAAGTAATAAAATAAAAAATCAAATATATGCGAGCAAAAATGCATAATAAATGCTTTTGACAATAGACCTAAGATAAAATCTAGGGTATCATTTGGTATTTTGCTCTTTTTGCCACTGAATATTAATCAAGTTTATATGTGGGATAAATTTAATATTATCTCTCAATAATTACTGTCAATAAAATAACACAAGTTCTCACAGAGAACAAAGAGTATTATTTTGTTACAGTTATTAAATTTTTTCTTTTTCGTTTTTTTATTAGAAAATTTATATATAAAAAAAAATATATATATATAATTATTACTAGTTGAATAATAATTGTTTTAAAAATGATCAAGTTTAACGAGTATATGATCTGATGTTGATTCAGGAAGTCTAACATCAAGCCAATCATTGCTTGATTTTGCATCAATATCGGCTGTTTTTAGAGCTAATTTATGAGCTGGTGTTGCATTGTGAGGAATTCGCAATTCAACTGGAACCTTAAACTCAAGTCCACGAGGTCCACACTCAACTAACGGACTCAATAAAGATTCACCTGTATTAAAAAAAAAAAAAAAGAAAAAAAAAAAAACAATTATTTTACTATTTGCTTTTTTATTTTAATAAAATTAATTTTCATCAAATTAATTTTTTTATTTTTCCATCACCATTAAAACTATTGTGTACAATTGCGTCCACTTGTTGCACAGTTTATATTAATTTATTTATTAAAAGACCCCCGTTTTATTGAGGTCTTATTTTTTCTTTCTTGTAATTTATAATTATATAATATATTTAAAAATAAAAAAAATAAATAAGCATTAAGTTTAAATTTTTAAATTAGTATTTTATTTAATGATTATTATAAAGCTCACCGTTGTGCATTGGCGGTGATAAAGCACGAGAACCATTATTTTTTCTATTATTACGTGCATCAATATTATGAGGTGATGTAACTGCAAAGTAGATCTCTTGATGTATTTTTGGAGGTACTGCACCAGGTGGTATTGTTAAACTAACACCACCTGGTCCCTCAAGTATACCACCCCTGATATCAAATACCCCCCTTGTGATACCCGTACTCCTATCAACCAATCCACCACCCCCAATATTAATATGTTATTATAATACTTTTAATTATATATATAAATATATATGTATATTAAATTTATAAAATAATTAATAACTACGTATTTATTATTATTAATTAATTAATTAATTAATTTTGTTATTTTAATAAAATTTTATTAATTAAATTAATAAATAAAAATTTATTACCTGACATTGTGATGATGTAGAGGAGGTTTTCTATATAATTCAAATGCACTTCCTCTTTGTTCACGACTTCCTGCAAGATCCAAACCACTTGGTTCTCTATTGTGATTTGAATTACCACCATTAGATGTATTATGACTTGTACCACCATGACTGTTACTATGACTATGACCATTAATACCATTATTACGATTATGTGAATGGCCAAGTGTTAATTGTCCAGCACTATTACTATGTGAATGTGATGTTATTGGTGGATTTGAATGAGTATGACTGAGACTATGACTGTGATTTGGTGATGTATGATTATGTGAATGATTTGAATTTATATGATAATTTCCTTCACGATTTGGTGGTGGAACATTGTAATAAAATTGACCACTATTACGTTGAGAATTTACTCCATTTTCACCATTATAAAGATGTGATGTATTCATAGAATAACTTTTAGCATGTTGATACATATTTGTTCCATTATTATTTTCATCTTGTGATGGTATTTGTTGTTGTGGAGGACGATAATTTTTTGGTTTTGGTGGTGGTACAGGTTTATATGTTCCACTTGATTTTCCAGGTGTTGTTGGTATTATTTTTTGATCACCAGTTCGACTATATTTGGCATAATCAGTTCGTGTTTGTGATTCTTGTTGATTTAATATTTGTTGAGTTCCAGTTCTTGTAAATCTATAAGGATCATGTGGTCTTTGAGTTGGTATATTAGTACCAGTTTTTAAATCATCAGGAACATTTGGTCCAAGTCGTCCAGCAACAGATTGATTAATTGTTGTTGCAGTATAAGTTGCATTACCATTTGTATTATATGAATCATATGATGACATACTGTCATAACTACCAGCTTTAAGTTGTGCACGTTCAAGTGATGATGATGATGGATTTGTTCTATGTGGTGTTGAATTTATATAATTTCCCATATCTAATCCTGTTTCATTTTTATTATTAAATAATCTTTCAACAGCTGATCGTCCAGTTGTTCCTCTTGAATTTGTATTTTGATTTGGTGGTTTTACATTACGATCAATTCTTGGTGGAAGATCTGGTGGTCCTTGATGAGGTGATCTTGTTTGTGAGTGTCCAGCAGAATATTGAGACACATTAAGCTGATCATTAGCTGATGATGATGTTGAAAAACCATATTTACTATCACCTGGTACTGTTTGCATTTGTTTTTGTTGTTGTTGTTGTTGCTGCTGTTGAAGTTGTTGTTGTTGTTGTTGTTGTTGTTGTTGTTGTTGTTGTTGTTGTTGTTGTTGTTGTTGTTGATGTTGTTGTTGTTGTTGATGTTCAAATGCCTTTATAATATAAATTTTATATTTAATAAAATTGATAATTACTTTTAATAAATATATATTTAATAATTAAATATACCTGATAGCTTGATGTATATGGTGGTGGAGCTGTTGTATCATCTTGAGTTGCAATACTTGGATCAGAGTTACTTTTTAATCTTGATGGTTGTCCTAAGGCACCGGATAAAGGAGGTGCAGAATTTAATTCCAAATCACTCTCTGGGGAGGATGCGTAGGACAGGCGTGATGTCATCGGGAACAGGAAATCATCCGACAAAGCCTCTTCCGGCTACGCGAATGCATAACACACAGGACAACACGTAATGATGATATTATATTAATTATATTATTATGATTTAAATTATATATATTTTAAATTTGTTAAAGGTAATAATAATAATAATAATAATAACAATAATAAAATAAACAATAAACAAAACAATTAAGTATTAAATAATAAAAAACAATTTTTATGATAATAATAAATTCATATACTTATTATTATTTGTTATTATAAAATTGTTAGTATAAATATGTGTTTTGTTTAAATTTATTAATATATTCATGCGTACATGCATTATCTAACATTAAGGTCTATTCATGCAATAATAAAAGTAAAATAATATAAGTTATCCTATAGAATTAATAGAAATATTTAAATGTAGCCGAAAAATTGCTCGTGAATGACACTTTGAGGATGATGATTGTGATTAGGATTATGAGAATTACAAATAGAGGATGAATCATTTATAGGATTAATTGATTCACAAGAAGGAACATGAATATTATTATTTTGTTCCAAATAAATTGTTGAAGGATGGGGTAATGGATTTGAAGAATAATAGCCATGATAAGGAGGAAAATAAATATCTGACACCACTTCTACAGGCTACAAAAATACAACCAACACCAAAATAAAAAAAAAAACATATATTATAAATTTGTTTATATAATTAAAGTATAACAAAAATTATTAGCACAATGCACAAGTATAAAAAAAAAAAAAACCCAAACTAATTTATATGAATCTATATTTTTATTGTAGAATAAAAAAAAAAAGAAGAAAAATAAAAGAATAAATATTTTAATTTATAGATTTAGTTAAAGCCAGTAAAAGCCAGTAAATAAATGATTTTATTTAATTTTTTTTTCTTTTGAAAATTGACGAAAAAATAAATCATTTGTTTATTATTATTTATAAAAAAAAAAAGGAAGAGGACTCACCTTGGTTTGACTCATCCATAAAAGACTTTGTTGTTGATAGTCTATTAATTCTCGTAATTTTTTATACCAAGTGTCGGGTGTTGTTAATGTAATAACAGCACTAAATACATGACCCCATATTTTGTCGAGCTTCTGACACTGTTCCAACAATTTCTTACTACTTTTGTGTGCCGACCTGAATACAATAATTGATTAATTACATTAAACATGGTTTTTTTTTAAAAAAAAGAAAAATAAATAAATAAATAAATAAATATATCATACTTTGGTATTCCAGCTCTCATTTCTTTGATAACTTGTTTTGATTCTGCTTTTAAAAATATAACAATTGGATAAAACTGAGCATAATTAAGTCTATCAACAGCATTTGGTGTTATATCAAGTAATGCATGTTTTCCTCTATCCATAACTTCTCTAATTGCACTTAAACGTATTATACCAGATGATTTTGTACTTTTACCACTTTCATCAATTTGATTTTCCATTTGTGGTGATGTAAATTTATCTTGAAAATCTTTTAATAAATTATCTCTAGCAATATCAGCAATTGGTCCAAAAAGTACAATTGGTCTAATAAAACCAGGATGACGTAATACAACTCTTTCATATGCTGGAAATTTACTAACACTATCAGAAAAAACAACATCATCCCAATGATCACGTCCAAGTGATTTTGAACGTCTATGACTACCTCTTCTTCTACGAAAAAAACTACCACGACTTTCACTTGCACTTAATTCTTTTTTAGTTGCATTAAATTGTGCTGTTGCTAATTCTTCAGCTCTTGATTTATTTGGTATAATACCTTTTTGTACTTCTTGATTATTTCTACCAATTCTAAATACTTGCCATGAACCAACAATACCATTATAAAGTGTATCAATAACATGAAATACATCACCACTTCTAAAACTCATTTCATTTTTTTCTGGTTGTTCATAATGAAAATGTGTTTTAATATGAAATGAATCACCACGTTCAGTTGATAGTATTTGTTCATATTCATGACGACGATGTTGAACAATAAGATCAATTTGTTCTTCAAGACTTAATAAAAATAATACAGCTTCTTCACGTGTTACATTTTTCATATCCATATCATTAACTTTAAGAATTTTATCACCTGGTTGAAGTCCTTGTAATGATGCTGGACTACCTGGTTGTACTGCTGTTACAAATACACCAGTTTCATTACCACCAGCTAAACGTACACCAGCTGAACCTTCTTTTTGAAATGTTATAAAACGAGGATCTGGCCTAAAAAGAAAGAAAAAAAAACAAATTCAATAATAATTTATCATTGCAATAATATTATTTATCAATTTTATTTTATTTTTTTTTTTAATTAATTAAACTTACATTGGTTGTTTTGATCTTTGTGAAAGTGGATCTTCATCATACAGCTGTCGTCTTGAACTGTAATAATCTGAAAAAAAAAAAAAATAATTTATATAATTATAATTTAATATTTTTTAAAAGCAATGAATAAGCAAAAAAAGAAAAATTTAAGTTATTATAAAAATATTACCTTCTGGTCTTGGTGGTGGTGGTCTTGGTGGATCAACAGTTGGTGTTGCTGGTAAATCAAGTTGACTCAATGATACATCCATAAGAGGACCTCTAGATCTTCCTCTTGGTGCTAAATTACTTTTATCTTCAATTGGTTGTCTTGTTGGTGGTGGAACATAAAGATTTTGACTACTATAACTTGCACCAGATAAATATTCATTATCAGTTTTACTTGTTGTTGTTAAATTTCCATTAACTGGTGTATCTCTTGTAATAACAATTGATAAACGATCTTTACATTGATCCATCATTTTTCTAGCTTCTTTAACACTCATATTATCAACAGCAATACCACCAATACGTGTTACAATATCACCTGGTTTAGCACCAGTACCTTCACGTGTAACTTCTTTTACAAATAAACGACAACCAAGAATAATACCAAAATCATCTTTTTTATTATTTCTTGTTAATGTTAAACGATGACATTGTGATATTGTATTTTGTATATTTTGTGATCTTCTTTTAACAACAAGTAATACTGTACCACCACAATCACGTAATACTTGTACAGCAGCACTATAAATTGCTCCTTCTAATGATATTCCATTTGCTGATATAATACGATCATTAACTTGAAGTTTACCCTCAGCTGGTCCAGCTTTTAATACATCTGATATTGCTATTGCTGGATCACCATTTGTAAAATGTGGATTATCACGACCACCAGATACAGCAATACCAAAACCATAACCAGGTACACGTGTTACTGTTACATGATGTACTTCCCATCCTCTATCACCAACCTGAAAAAATAAATAAATTATAAATTAAAAATTTTATTATTATTTTTAAATCAAAATTTAAATTATTATTTATCTTTTTATTTTTATTTATTCTCATTTTTATTTACTAAAATGATAAAAAAAAAAAAATTATCTTTATATATTTTATTTTCTAAAGTAAAAAAAAGAAATTCTAAAGAAGATAAGAAGAGTATAAGTATGTCATATTTTTTAAATCAGATAAATAAGAAAACATAAAAATTTTAAGAAGACTTTTTAAAGTAAAATAAGACTTCTTATAATTTCCTTCGTTTTTTTTTTTTTTTTACTCAATATATAAAATTACAACGGGAATGTTGAACATTAAAATAAAGTATATACAGTTAAATCAATAAAAATAGACAAGAATATTATTGTGTAACATATATACATAATAATTTGTATAATATTGTACCACATGGTTAATTATTTTAATTATAATTTTTGTATAATTATAACATCAGTTGGTTATTGTTATTTATTACTTGAATGATACAAACTTAATTTTATTGTATACGTAAGATATTTATGTCGTTAAAAATATACACAAGTAGCGTCATGATAACATCGTCTGACTTCATCATTAATTGATTGATTTATATTGTAACAAAAACTCAATTCACATGTTATAAAATTTCATCATACCAATATTAATTTAAATAATTGATTCAAATATTTTTGACTATATTAATTAAATAGTATTTATTATTAAAATAATGTTTTGTAATAAATTTTTAGTATATAAATACAGAAATATATTTAAATCAAATTACTTTAATGGTGATTTAAAATTTACAACAATGAGTTCATGTTGTTAACGTCTCAAACAGAGTGTAAGATGATGATATATTTATTTGCTATTTTATATTTTCTCTATGCTCTGAGTAACACCAAGTATATATATTTTATTTTTCTAAATAAAACTAGACAGTCAATAATTTTTTTGATTTATTAATATTATTGTCTATTTTTTTTTTTTTTTTTATGTATAATTGAGTATAATAATAACGAGTGTATTGACAAGTTGAATAGCAAGAAGCTTGCTTCTGGAATAAAAAAAAAATTATATATTTACTTATTTCATATAATCAAGTGAGAGTACAAGAAAAAAAAAAAAACCACGACCTTATGGCACTTTATTCCCACGATATAGCCACCAATACAAATCATCAGATGATAATATTGATGATGTTGATGCGAGAGGAAAATTGATTGGCCTCGAAAATATATTCAAAGCCTACATATAAAAACTTTTATTTATTTATTTATTTATATCGTAATGTATATTATTATCTAGTTAAAAAGTCACAGGTGTAAATGTGAAAGTTAAAATAGCAAATCCAAATTTAGTAAAAATTTAATGATATATATTTTTTTATTTTTATTTACTTTTTTTTTTTTTTTATCATATTTTGCAAAAAAGAACCAAGATAAACAAAAATGACATGATGAGTCAAATATAAAAACAAGTTATCATTTATTTAATTTTTTAACTACTAATTGGATTATTTTTTTTAATGATAAACCACAAAATAATTTATGATTAAGATAAATTAAAAAAAATATAATTTATGTAGTTTGAAAGTTGATATACTTTCCACGTATCTGATGAATAATTTAATGACACATTATTTATTTATTTATTTTTTTTATTATATATTAAATAGTTTAATTTTAATTATAATTTTAAATAAAAATATATTTTTTTATGGTTATTTGAATTACGTGAATAACCAGGGCGTGTAATACAAGTTAAAGTTTACAATTCCATAACGGTTCCAGGTGTAAATATATCCACAACATGTGATATCAAAAATATAATAGTATTAATAAGCAAAGATCCTGTTGAACAACAAGATTACTAAAACTTGAATTAAAAAATAAGATTTAAAACTTTTCAAATATGATTTTCTTTTTTAAAAAAAACTTTATTATTATTATGGGATCAAAAGTACAGGTCGTGTGACTGAACTTAAGAGGTGGATCATTTACAACACCTTGAATTGTTTGATAAAATCTTTTCAACTAACCGAAAGAATACTTCGTGAGTATGCATTGCTAATAAGAATAATGTAAATAACGTAAAATATTTCTTGCAACAACACACACGAACTTACATTTGCTTATTGATTTTATATTATTTTTAAATTTTTTAAAAAAAAAAAAAAAGCTCATTTGATTGTTGGAAAATTCTTTCACGTAATTGTAAGTTAATAAATTTTTTTAAAATATTAAAAAAATATATATTGTAGATAACTGAGGTGTGGTTTTGATGATGACTAATGATGACTTATTTTAAAATATTTATTTTTTTTATTCACATATTTATTTAATAATATAAACTATGACCTGATGAATATTGCAATATTATTCATATTATATATTATTGCAAAATAAAATATTTATCTTTTTTTTTTTTTTTTATTCAAATATAAAAACATTTTATTAACTCCCACTTGGTAATTTGAAAAAATATGGGACAAATACCATATGAAGATTTTTTTATTTTTTAAATTATAATTTTCATTTGAATAAAAAAATTAAATGTATTTGTTTACTAAACTATAATTTATTGAACTGTAAATTAAAATAGTAATTTAATATTACAAACTATTAATTAATAAGTGAGTTTTTTTTTTAAATAATTAAAACATGAATATTAAAAATACGAAACAATTAGATAAAAATTGATTAAACTATATTAACGGTTAAAAATTAGCAAAGTTATAATAAATACGTTCTCTTTTCCACGGTAAAAAAATTTTTTTATTTTGATATATACAACAACAAGTTGTTAGCTTATATATTTACTTGGGTATTTAACTTTCCAGTATGTACATATAATTTAATATTAAACAACTTGAGTATTGAGAGGTACATATGAGAATCGAGTTTAAATGACGCAACAAAATCGGCAAGGACGTGGCAAGGTAGCCTGGATTGGTTTGTCACATCCTGGTATCTTTCTAACTTTTTTATTTTTTCAATTTCTATTTATATTTATAAACTTGTCTATTTTTTTTTTTATTCTTTAAATTTAAATTTATTTATTTAACTTGTTTCTTTTTGATGATAATTGCAGGTATGTTATATACTGATGCTTGAAGTTGACAACAGTGATAAACATATAGTCATACAACACACAATAATTGTCATGAAAAAGAAAAAAAAAATGCAAAATAAAAAGAAAACTTATGCATTATTACAGTCTCTTAAGTTGTGTATGTGGGTGTATCGCCCTTTTATATTTTATTTTATTCTAAGAATACAAAGTATTAAATAAACCTGGTCCTTTTGAATTTTTATATACAATAAAGTACAGGTATTCACATCAAATAACATGTTCAAAACATGTATCAACTTGTTTAAAACATGATTTAAAAAATTATTCAGGTATATATATATATCTATAATGTTTTTAATTTTTATAAACTTATTTTTATATATATTTTTTGATTGATTATATATTGACATATAAAAATATTCAGTGTTAATGAGAACTTTTCTATTAACTTTCTCCATTGACTTAAAAGGTGTTTAAAATTATATTGATATAAATAATTGTATATATCAATAAAACTAGATTTAATATATATATTTTTTTTTTTCTTCATCATTTTTATTTTTCAAATTTGGGCAATATGTAATTTATTTTTAAAAAATGTAATTGTATATAATATTAATTAGCAAAAAAAAAAAGTATACCAAGAAACAGGTGTTTTGCGAAGAATTGAAAGAACATGTAAACATGACAATGACTTTAGAATCATTAAATTTACGTGAAGAAATGTTGAGGTAAAATAATATTGTAAAAAATAAATAAATAAAAATTGTATAAGGAATAAAAGCACATCTGGTACCTATCAATAAATATCTCTAAAATTTAATTTATTATTTAATTTTGAATAAAAAAACATTATAAATTTAGAATAAATATAAATTAATTATATGTATATTGTATGATGTCTTACCAAATTTTTTTTATGCTCAATTTCGTTATAAATTCGCATCATTGATGTAAATAATAATATTTAATTTTATAAATATACTTTATTAACATTTAATACTTTATTATCTACTATAAACAATGAGCTTTTGACTCTGTACATTTAAATTAATATTATATATATTAATTATGAATGAACATTGAGATGAAAGAAAAAAAAAAAAACTAATAACATTAACTTATCACTGAGAGTGCACAAGTCAAAACAGTGAAGAGCATTGTTAAATTAATTTAAAATATATATAAGATAAAATTGACTTTTGATAATATATAAATAATATATCAATGAAAAAATAAATAATATTGATAAAAGGATGAGCTCACTGTCGTAGTTTGAATACAAAAATCAACAAGGTGTTGCCTACCGGAAATTTAGAACTTTTATTTTTAATTTTTCATTAAATTTTTTTTTTATAGAAAAATAAAATTATAAATGTCACATTAACTTAAACTTAATGATAATTTTTTGATAAGATTTTTAAAACAAAAAAAAATCACATTTACAAGGAAATTTTTTTGATAATTTCTTAAGAAATTGGTACGTTCTGAACGGTGGTTCGTGACCAACTGACTAAGAGTTGTAAACCACACGACTACACGTTTCTATACTTCCATATAGTTTTATGTTTTATATACATTAAAACATCACAACATTCTTACAACAACTTGATAGAATATCAAACTATTTATAGTATTATTATTTATTTTTTTGTATGTAATAAGTACAATTCATAATTATATATTTATGAATCTTCAACAAGTTGAATATAAAAAAATGTATTTACTTGGTAAAAAATTCTTGCAAGGTCAAGCAACATTTTTTATTTTAATATCAAAATATTTTTATAAGAATTATATAAAAATTTAAATAAACAATATAATTAAATTATATTTTCAAATTGCTTTAAAAATATAAAATATTTTTTGTTAATAATAATTGAATAAGTTGTTAGTGAATTGCAGGATTTTTGATTGTGTGCTAAAATAAATTGAGACAATTATATGTTGTTAAACAAAAAAAGTTAATATATATACATTGACACCCTCGTCTCACCATATAAAACAATAAAAATTCACTTTAAAAAATCACCCTACAAAAAACCAAAGCCGAAAAAGATCCAGACTTGAAAAAAAAAAAAAAAAAAATTTCAAAGCCATAAAATTTTGTCTGTAACAGAAGAGTACATAATAATTATGTCAATTTACTGAAGCAATAAAAAATTTTTAACAACCATTGCACTTTTTGTTATCATATATACTTTCTGTTTCAACAAATTTTGCTTAGCATCAATATTGAATTTTAAATAATTATATATTACTTTCAAATATAACATTTCAATAAGTTGATTTTTTTATTTTTATTAAGTTTTAAATTAATTAGAGCAACAGATTTCGAATGATGAAGACAATTATACTGATTATTACATCATAAAATAATTTTAAAGACTTTATAATTTTAATCATAAAAAAAAAGAGTTAATAAAAAAAAAAGTCAATAAATATATGTATATGTAAACTATCTTTGCGATATCACAGGTTAGACACACTTCAAGTTTGAACCTGTCTTGAATGAGTAACGCCCCTGGAATGCCTTTGTCGTGGTCTCTTTCCCATAGAGACACACAGAAATTATAAATGATGAAAAAAGTTTTAGCAAAAGAATAAAATATGTATATAATTTAGTTGGAAAGAAAGAAACAAAATATAATAATAAAAATAATAATTTAGAGGATGCTTGTTGACGCAGTGGGTCATATTTGACTGCATCGAAATTATTTTATTCCCAGACTGAGACTACTTGCTAATCTGTTAACTTAGTGACTCATCAGTCATCACTCTTAAAAAGATGATTTATATATAGTTTACTTTTTTCATTTACAATAAATTTTGCAAACAGTATTATTTTTTAAATTAATACTATCTACTATATCTAAAAGAATTTCGATAATTATTTCGAAATTTCTAATCGAAAAAAAAGATATTTTTTTTTCGAAAAATATAAAAATTAATGTAGTTGCAATTATTTCCACAAGATGTTGTTTTAATTTAGATTGATATATATGCTGTTTTACCAACTCAAAGTAGATAAAGAAGAATTCAAGATTTCTATAGATCACCATAAAGCATAATCAGTATATAATTTTTTTTTTTGTAAGAAAAAAAAAAATAAAATAAATAAATGTTTCTTGTAAATTTATGTTTAAAGACGTAAAATTTAAAGTAACAGTATTCGAAATAAATAAGAATGTTATCTGAAGTGAATCATTGGATGACTATTTTTAATTTTTTTTTTTCCAAAACGATCAAGTCCAGTCAAAAATCAAATTTATAAACTGGTATAATATTTTTAAATAAAACGAAACTCGTCCTCAAGGACCCATACTAAAATAAAATTTAAAAAAAAAACAAAACGAGAATATAATAATTGAATATAATATATATTTTACATATGCAATACTATGAAATGCGTGGTCATAAAATTCATGAAAAAATATATATATACGAAAGGCAGCAATACATATATTGATATGTTGCAAAAAGATTGGCAAATGGAGAGAAATATATAATAGTGAATAATCGAGGGGCAAAATTTTTCAAGTGTTGATTGAATATATAAGAGTAAAAATTATTCAAGCATGGTATGTGTACGCACCCGTAGTTCATAGGTAGTAATTTTGAAATTTTTTTTTTTTGCAAATAAATGTGTTTATTTGTTATGAATCAATACATGTAAATAATACATTGCAAAACATATATTTTTACAAGTATATATGCTTGAAGAAAATTTTATATAACCACAATGGGACAATTGTTGATGATAGCCACAGAAATACATTCACTGTTGAATATATAAATATATATGTTCCAGCTGGAAGAACTGATTCAACAAAATTGCATGTGTGTCAAAGAATGAAAGCAATCGAAGAATTTTTACTCAACCATATCAGAATGTGATTTTTTTTTTTTTTTCAATTATATTTTATAAATTAATTTGTTTTTAGTATAAATTTAAATGTTTCTATTTAATGCAAAAGAAAATAATAAAAAAAAAAATAGCGCAGTCGTGTTGAAGATTAAAAATCATCAAGTTATCTCTGAACATATATAGCTAATTTAGTCATTGAAAGTCACTAATAAAACATTCACAAACAATCACTTTAGTATCCTGTTTTACCTAATACAGTCGACATAAATATTCTACTGTTTCCCAAATCAATTCTTTATGCAAAAAAAAAAGCTTGCTGTTTGCAAAGTTGGAAAGTTTCTTTGTCAAAAATACAATATTTATAATTATATAAACTATAAGTAACTTTCCATTGAAATATTAATGCAAATATACTCAGATAAATGCAAAATCTACACCTGGTTTTTGTTTTTTTTATTTTTATTATCGCAGTTTATCGATATAAAACTATTACTTTGAAAAGTATTTTTTTTTTTTCTGTATCTCTGTTTTTTTTTTTGAATATTTTTTGTTTTGATGCATACCTGATTGTCGACTGAAACCAAAGGATTTTGGGGTGGGAGTGGGCCTTGTGGGGGTGTTAACGGGCCTAAAGGTGACCCAGAATGACCCCCACCACCCAATCCTGCAATGTTCTCATTTCTATCCATCACACGATCACAAAATAAAAAACAAAAACAATACAAAATTTAAATCACAAATCTATACACTCGTTGTATTCCATCGATTAAACATCACTTGATAAAAATCACTTTTTAAAAAATTAAATTAATCCAAGCCTTTACATTATTGCATTGAGCATTTTTTTTTTTTTTTTTTAAATGTAAATTAATAAAAATTATTGGCTTTTTTTTTTTGCATAAAATTTAAAAATTTTACTTGAATGTTTTTCAAGGTAGTTAATGTAATGGCACATTGAGCACGTGGATTGTACACGATTTAATCCACAGAATTACTTCTACATCAAAAAATACATACAGCTGTTTTTAAATTTTTATTTTGATTTTTTATAAATTTATTATATTATCACAAGTGTGTTGTTCATTTTTATTGAAATAAAACAAAAAAAAAAAAAATCATAAATATTCAAAAAATTTTAGATTTCATTAACTAACTTGATTATCACTCTACATAAACCATACGTTGTTTTTTATAATTTTTTAAATGATACTTAATTTGGATTAATTAAAAATTTAATAATATTATTAAAAATATGTCTCTGAGTCCTGTCAGGTATGAAAGAACGCGTACAACTAAAACTTTAAAATATTCTGAGATTAAAATGGGGGGACAAGTTGAGGAACGCTAACCCAAGGAGGTGAGGCCAAAGAGAAATGTCTAACCGCGGAGGGCTAAAAGCTATAGTTGCTTGATACAAGTGGTTTGTGGAGGCTGTGAGTCCCGATACACCGGTTTCTTGAACGGGGCCCAACCAGGTAAAATCTATATAACACATACAACACATCACATATAAAAATTGAACACCGGGTTTCTTACTTGATAAAAGAATAGTTGGCGAGTCTGTAGTAAGAGGTCGTTTTATCGAGGTCTCTTATCCATACATTTACACAAATACTATTACTATTTTATGACAGTAGAGAATACACATATTAACATTCTTTGGGCCTTAATATACACATACATACAGACACACCACAAATATGTATACATTTAAAAGTGAACATTGAGTTTGCAAGGTGGGCATGACACACCTAGAACAACTTTAATATTTTTCTTTTTATTTTTATGATTTTTCTTTTTCTTTTTTTTTTTATCAAAGAAAACAAAAATTTTAGTTCTATGTCCTCATCAACAGGTTTTTTTTGGTTGTTTTACCGAAGATTTATATAATTTGAGACAAGTTTTAGGCTATTTTTCAATTAGATTCTTTCATCTTTTTTTATTTGTTAAAGCAGGTGAATATATATTTTTATTTCTTAGACCTGTTCAAAATTTTCTACTATAGGTAAAAGGAAAAAAAAAAAAAAAAGGTTTTTTTTATATTATCTTTTTTTCGGTGATGAATCTTTTGTTAGAGATGCGTAAGCTCAGTAGTTGTTATTTAGTGGTATACACAGGACCAAATGGATAAAAGTCTTTTTTTCAAGCAAAATATATAAAATGAAGGCGTGGTTTTATCACAGCCCTTAGTGGCTCATCGGTCGCTGCCCTCTTCATGAATGTTATTATTTATTATTATTTTAGTTATGGATATTTTTTTGCGTCCAAGCTATTACTTTTTTGTTTATCAATTTTTGAAACATTCAAAGCTATATCATTACGTAAATTATTACAGTATTTTATAATACAGTAGAATCAACGAACCATGTATGTTATTAATAAAAATTTAATAAAAATGAACATAAAATAAAATATATTCATTGTTATTTATTTCTAATTGAATTGTAGTTGAGGAAATACCAATACATACATTCCAATCTAGTTCAATGAAACAAGTAATCAACAGGACAGATGCTACCAGTCATAGATCTAGTATGAAAATTAACATACCAGAAACATCATATGATAGGTAATTTTGTTGAAAGACTATAGATAAAATTGTATATTTTATTTGCAAATATAAATAATGAATAAAAATGATGAATATATACTTGAAAACTCAAATGATATAACAATATAATTGACAAATTATTTTGATATTAAATTATAATTTTATTATATTTCAAAATAATAAGTATAATTAAAAAATAATTAAATTTATTTAATAACAAATAATTTCACGCATATGTAGAAAAATTGTGCAAATGAATTACATTTGCGATTTCCGGAGGAAGTTGAGTTACTTTTTTAACTGAGGCACACCTTTGGTGGCATCAAGGTCAATATAAGTTATAAACCAAGAGGGATGTTTACATTGTGGGAATAATAGTACAATTGAAAAAAACAATAAACCATCATGGGAATTAAACAATTAATATTATAATTATTTATATAGTTGACAATGATTTCAATAGTTTTTATATTAGAAATGGGGCGTAAAATGACATAAAAGATTTGATTATCACAAATCAATTTTAAGGGGGCGTATGCTCTATTTTGTTTCATATATAAAAATACTCTTAAAAAAAATGAAAATAAAATAAATTTAATACCAATAAAAAAATCCCATTTTTAATAATGTCAAGATGATTAATTTTTGCAATACAAGATGAATCATTAAATATTAATTTGCCTCAACAATTTAGAAAGTATTTTTTTTTAATTATATTGAATTGAGTAATAATCAAGTAGATATATATCAATGTCACATTTTATAAATTATAATATTTTGTGAAATAAATAATCATATAATAAAAAAATATTAAAAAGGTCAATCATACCCTGTTTTTACGCCGATGACGTCTAGTGCTAGTACTGACAACATTTCCAAATAAAAAATCATCCCTAGGTAAATGTGGTGGTCCATTGTATGACCTTGAGCTACTTTTTCTTCGATTAGATGTATTATTATCTTTTAATTCTTTAAATTTATGTTTTTTATTACTAAATAATTTGCTAAATATTTTCATTATTATTTTAATTTAAAAAAAAAACTAACGACACTTTAAAATAAAAAAATACAAACACATCTACTTTGCACGATGTTCATCAAAATACTAATGTAAAATACTAATGCTTAAAGGCACATGGAATACTCGGATATATATTACAAGTACGTCACGCTATGATTTTGCTTGTGGCAAATTGGTAAGTGAACATGCCATATACTCCTGACTGGTTGTCATCGGGGGCGGCTCCAGACAATTTTATCGCCCTGTTTGATCCACCAATCAGTCAGTCAACCCTGTGATCACATTCACTCATAACAAATACTTTCAATAGAAAAAATAAAATAAATAAATAAAAGTATTCAAAAAAAAAAATTTATAGAAGAATAATTTATCGATCTGTTGAATGACAGTCCCTTTTTTTGAAAATTATATATATCATATTCATCAAAGATTAGAAACCTTATATTAGTAATTTGAGAATATTTGTTTTAAAGCTTCAAAAGACAACTTGACAAGTTGAATTAATCATTAAATTTTTAAATTTATATTGACAATAAAAAACAACATATTTATGTTGTTTTTTTATAAAAAAATAATACGAAACTTGTAGTGAAAATCGAATTATAATTTTCCCGCTAGTGGCAAAGCTACGAAATTTTTAAATCAAAAGATATATACTTTTTTATCAACGTATGTTAAATTATTTAATATCTTTTTTACCGACAATCAATTTTACAGATAAACAATTTAACAATGGTATACACAAAAATATAAATAATATATCCACATATGTATATATATTGTTTAAAAAATTGTCTTGTTCCCATTATTGGTATACTTAAATTGTTAAACTTTAAGCGTATATGATATTATAAAGTAAATTAAAGTCATTTCCTTTGGCACGAATTGTAACAAGACTTTTCCTCACATGATTCAGACATCAAAGTGAAATTGAACAATACAAAGTAACCGGAATAACAAGTTCCGATTATTATTACTCTATTATTGATGCATTTAACTAACTATCTCAGGGTTTTAAGAGGACTAATACATTTCATTGACTCAATCTTTCTTTAATAATACATATATAATTGTAATTGTATATAAAAGAATAATAAAAGCATAATTCTTATCTTGAATATGATGAGATTAATCCTTTCATTTTTTTTTATTTTTAAATTTTAATCATCTTTTTTAATCAAGATAATAAAAGAGTAATAAAAAAAAATAATAATAAATATCTTATTTATTAAATTATAATCAAGTAGTACTTACGGGTTCATCAACCGGTTCATCCAAAACTTCAAGTATCTGTTCACCATTTGGTATATTACTATTTTGAATATTTTGAAATACACATGATGCACGATGATGAATATTTTGCTGATTTGAATTATCCAAATTAATTGATGACACTGAACCATTTTGTTGATCTGGATAACTACTCAACCTTCTTGTGTCATTTATTTCAGGACTGAAAAATTAAAAAAACAAAATTAATTAATTAATTTATATAAACAATTATAAAAACCAGAGTAATATATAATTAAATTAAATTTTAAAAAATAAAAAATACTTAAATATATATGACATTTGTTTATTTTTAAATGAAAAAATAAAATTTTTTTTTTTTTTTTAAAAGTGAATTAGTCGCTATATACTTGAGAATTAATAGAGTCAATAAATAAAGACTCGTTCATTTTATTTATCCTTGAAAATTGTTCGTAGTATCATATCAGATTATCTTTTTTTTTTTATTTTTTATTTTTATAATATTTATTAATTTTCATTTTGTATCATTTGACAAAAATAAAATTTATTACAAAAAAAAAAAAACTTTAATATAATTGTAACGACATAAAAATAATTGTTAAAAAAATTGACAAATAACTTTGATAGATAGCTTGTAAAGTAATTAATTGCGATAAGATTAGAGAAATAAAATTGAAATAAAAAAATTAATAAATAAAACCTCATACTGCAGTTGAGTTTAAAGTACAATAATTGCGATATATAAATTTTTATATTTAATGAAAATAGTCAAGACTACAGATAAAAAATAATATTATTTTATAAAAATTAAAAAATTTAAACTGCAATATTACGGAAATAAATATTAATAATAAACTACAAACTAGTCTAAATTATTTGAGGGACAAATTGTAATTGCAGACGCGTGTTCGCAATGTGTGTTAAAAATTAAACAATGAAACTGACCGGATTAAATTTATAAAATAGTGAGGGAATAAATACTTTAAAGTTTGAAGAATAATAAGATGATTTTGTTTTTAATTTACACACAATAGTCATATAAAATTTGACAATAAAAAAATGTATATAATTTAAAAAATAAATTTTATTAAATAAATAAAATCAATTAACAAAATTATTTTGAATGAGCAGTATGTGTGTTTGAGTGTTTGATGATGATGATGATGATGATGATAAGTAAAGACCAACAATAGTGACTGCGATTGTTCAAAAGAAAAAAAAAAAAAAAAAAAAAAAAAAAAGTGTAGCTTGTACAATGCACGTGGCTGAGACAAAATATTTTATCAGATACGATTGGAGGAATAATCATCAGGAGTACCCACCCAGTCATTGGATAGGCCCCAATACAAAACTCATATGTGTATTACTGTTTGTCACAATCATCATTGTCGTCAGACAGTCTGATGTTGTTGTAAGATCAAGTTGAAAATAATATTGGTCTCAGTGTAAAATCATTGTTGATTTATTTATTTAAACATATATAATAATAAATTTACTAAAAAATTGACTTAATAAGTGCAAGTGAATGACTTAACACCATATAAAAGTAATGGATAATTTGTTCAATGAAGGAAGTCACGTACAATGTGTTGTAATAAATTTTAACAAAATAATGAAAAATAAAAAAATATAATTTATATATAAGATAAAATTTTTTATATAAATTATGATTTTTAGTGTATTATATTTATTGTTTATATTTAAAAAAAATTATTAAATTGTATATAGTAAAAAATTTTAAAATAAATATATAAATTTTGATTTGAGAAATATAAAAGACACAACACAATTTAAATGGAATAAAAAATAAATAAATAATTATATATTAAATATATATATATAGAAAAAGATAAAAAAAAACAAGTAAGGGAATTTTCATCAACAATCAAAACTTTTGTGTTAATATCAAAAGTGTCTTGTGTATCATTCATTCAGGATGTATCTTAATGTTGAGAGTGAATCGCGTGAGGAGGTTAATGAAGAAACAGAAAATCATGTGCAACAATCAATGGAAATGCAAACTGTTGATGTTGAAATAAAAGATATTAATAATAGAGAAAAAAATGGTACTATCACTGAACCAATGTTAAAAAATGTTACAATATCACAAGAGGGACATAAACTTTTCCAGTACCTTTGTACAATCATTGGTAAGCTCACAAACCGATTACAACTAGCGCACACTTGTTTGACACCTCACAAAGCCTAATGTAAATTTAATTTTATCATATATAAAACAACACAATAAATTCATACTGCTGCATTATGATAAACCATTATAAAATAATGGCATTAATTTATAATTCATTTTGCATTAATAATAATAAAATATTTCAATTTAAAATAAATATAAGTCAAATTATTATAAAAATAATAATAATTCAAGTAAATAATGAGATGATGAAGGTCATCAAGAAATATTGTGTTAATTTAAAAAAAAATATTTTCATTTTCAATTGTTTTTTTTTTTTTGTCTATATAATTTTTAAAATAATATAAAAAAAAAAAAATTATTTATATTTTAGAATATTTATATTTTTTTAATTTTTTTTTTTTTAGTTATTATTTGTAAAAAAAAATAATATAATCAGTCAAATATACAAATAGACATGTGAAATTATTTACTTTTCTTTAAAGATGACCTGAATTTTTGATTAAAAAAAAAAAAAAACTTGAACAAAATAAAATAATATAAATAAATAAAAATGAACAAGTATATGAATAAGATAAATATCTTATCGATTTCTGTCAACAGCGGGTTTAATGGCGATGCAGAGTGGAATGACATTGGGTTGGAGTTCACCAATGTTATATTACTTGGAAAAATCATCATCATTTCTTGGTGGTTTAAATGGAACAGATGAATCTTGGGTATCATCATTAATGCCATTAGGTGCAATACTTGGTGCAGTACCATCAGGAATGTTAGCTGATTATATTGGTAGAAAACCAGCAATAATGATAACAGCAATACCATTTTTAATATCATGGTTAATGTTAATATTTTTAAAAAATTTTGAATCAATATTAACAGCACGTTTTATTGGTGGTATTGGATCAGGTGCTGCATGTGTATTAGTACCAACATATATTGGTGAAGTTGCTGAACCATCAATACGTGGTGCATTAGGTTCATTTTTTCCACTTTTATTTTCAACAGGAATTGTATTTATATATATTGTAGGGGCACTTGTTGATTATACATTGGCCAATGTACTATGCTGTGCAATGTTAATTCCCTTTACCCTGATGATTCCCTTCCTGCCTGAGTCCCCTTATTGGCTTGTCCAAAAAAATTGTACTCAATCAGCTGAAAAATCACTTAAAATACTACGAGGAAAACAACATGATATTAAAAGAGAACTAACAACATTAAGAGAGGAAGCATATAGAGTTGGTAAAAGAAGAGGTGGTTTTCGTGATTTAATTGGTACTCGTGCTGGAAGAAAAGCAATATTAACGTGTATTGGATTAATGTGGTTTCAACAAATGTGTGGTATTGATGCATTATTATTTTATACTGTATCAATATTTAATGATGCTGGTAGTACTATTGAAGCACATTTAGCAACAATTATTATTGGTATTATTGAAGTTGTTATGGCAATTGTTGTTGCAATTGTTATTGATAAATTTGGAAGAAAACCATTATTAGTATTATCTGGTAGTTCAATGTCAATATGTCTTGGTGTACTTGGTTATTATTTTATGCTTAAAGATAATGATTATGATGTAACATCAATTGGATGGGTACCATTAACATGTTTATCATTATTTAATGTTACATTTAGTGTTGGTTATGGTTCAGTACCATTTGCTGTTATTAGTGAATTATTTCCACCCGAAACAAAAGGTGTTGCAATTAGTACATCAATTATTGTTAATTGGAGTCTTGTATTTTTAGTTACAAAATTATATCCAATTATGATTGCATCACCAATTAAATCACATGGTACATTTTGGTTATTTAGTTCAATGACAGCATTATCAGCAATATTTGGATATTTTCTTGTTCCAGAAACAAAAGGTAAAACATTACAAGAAATACAAACTAAATTAAAATATGGAAAAGTGAGAATTGATAAAGTTTTAACGACGATACAAGCTGCTTAGTGTAAAATATAATCAATATTTATAACACAGACTGATTCGGGGGATGAATTTAAAAACACATGTGATGCATTCTTGATATCGGAATTATTAATTTTTTTTTTTTTTTTCTTTTCTAACACTGCCGATTGGTTGAATGCTCTCGAATCTATTTTTTTTTCACTGAATAATCAACAACCCGTTTTGTTTAAGTGCCATTGTAATTGAATTTAAATATTATTTGCATAAAAAAACAAAAAAACAAGCCAACAAATATTTATTAATAAATATTTTTAAAAATAATTTACCAAGTTTCATGAGATGAATTTAGTGATGATGATTCACTTTGTTGATGTTGTCTTTGTGATGGTAATGTATCAATACAATAAATATCATTTATAGGAAAAAAATATCCCAATTGTGCTGATATTGGTAATGTATTGTAATTACCATTATTATTATAAATTTTATTTGAATTATTATACATTTTAATTATTTAATTATTGCAAAAAAAAACAAATTTAAAAAAAAATATATTATTAATAAAATATAAATAATTATTATTTAAATATTGTGTTTATATGTATGATAATCACGATAATCACTTCCGCACAAAAAAACATGGTATGCATGACCTCTTCAAAACTTTTATAAATAGCACCATGATGTTTTCGCAGTAGTAATATTATAAAAATATTCCAAATAAGTAAATTCTAAATTTAACACTATTTTAATTATATTTAAATCAAAGAGAAAAAAATATTATTAATATTATTAAATAAATTAATATTAATAATTTTATATATTTATTAAATTTTAATAAATATATTTTTAATTATTTTAATTGATTATAAAGTAAAAAAATAAAACAAAAAAAATAGTAAAATAAAAAGATAAATAAACAACAACAGTGTTTATTTAAAAAAAAAAAATTATAATATATTTAAATAAATATATAATAATAATAATAATAATAAAACACGTGATGATGACTGAGTATTTGTAACTCTGTATTCATCTTAAAATATAACAAAATAACTGGCGTCGCGACGCCAAAACACATGCAATACAAGTCAACTAATACGACGCTTTCTCCCTTCTCCATATATATTATTATCCAAATAGAGCCAAAAAATAAAAATAAAATAATAAAACTCATTATTTATTTGAATAAAATATAAAAAAAAAATTAATTAATTAATATATATTTTTCTTTGTGTGAATATTTAATAATTTAAAATTATATACCATAAAAAAATGTATGAATTGAATCAATCAAATCAAGAAGAAAAACGTATATATATAAAAGACATTGTCTATATGACGTATTTGTCGTTGACAATGTATAATTCAATGATAATAAGGAGTTTACGAGTCATTTACAATAAACGTTTATAATGATTGTTACCCCAGTCTCTTTCAGAGACAACGATATAGTCAAGTGTCATCAATGACAAAACGGATATGTATTATTCTCATCAATCATTTTTTTGTTTACAATATATATTTAAATTTAAAAATAAAAAAATTAATATAATTTAAATATTATTTATAAATTAAGTTTAAAATATAAAAATTAATCAAAAATAGTAATTTAATTATTCAATAAATTATAGATAAATTTTTATATAGTTTAATTGTTTTTAGTTATTGATTTAGATATATAAATATAATTATAAAATATTATATATATATTTTTAAATATATAAAATAAATAGTTATCTTGTGATTATTGAAGAATAATTCAAAATAAATATATATATATCATTGAATATATAAAAATAATATATTGCAATTTATTTGTTTCAATAATTTTTAATTAATAAAAATTTAATTTTTAAATAAATATATATTTTAGCTACTCTATTTAAGATGATGATGATATTTAAGTAATTTTTAAATCCCTAAATTTAGTTTGATGCCATATGTTACCATGTGGTATATCAACGACATTTTACCCTTTAAAATTTAAAAGGTAAAAATTGTATTTTTACTATTTAGCTTTATATTTTTTTCAAAATATAAATATATTTCATTGATAAAAATAAATAAATAAATAAATTATCAATGTATATATAAAAGTATATTTAAAAATATAATTTATTGTAAATTTTAATTTAAAATATAATTGAATAAATATCTTGATTTAGATATTATAATATGATGAAAAGAATAAGTATAATTGAAATATAAAAAAAACGACGTTTTGTTTATTTTATTATTCAGTATATAAAAGATAAAAAAATAATTGTTGAGAAAAATTCAACATTTTAATATGAATAGTTTTTTTTTTCTTTTTTAAACTACCTACAAATTGTGTATAAATCAGTTTTAATTAGACTATTTAATTGGAAGATTATTCAACTCATTCATATTCAGTCAGGTCATTTGGTTTATCTAAATAATTTTAACTTTGTGTATTATTTAAAAAAAAAAAAACATAAATTTTTAATCTTTGTCAACAATTTCACGATGTTACTTTTAATATTATTTATTTTTTTTTTAATTCTAGATGATTTAAATTTTGTCATTTAAAAACATACGTGAGAACGGAAAAGGAAAAAATAAATATACCATTAAAACAAACATTTTATCACGCAATAATAAAAAAAAAAAAATATTGAATGAATGAAAATAAATGAATGAATGAAACTAGCATTAAAAAATTTGATTCATTATTTAATATAATTATTAAATTTAACTGAAGCAAATATTTTAACAATTGCATTGTTTGACGAAATATTAAACAAAATTTTAATATTTAAAATGATAAATTAGTGAAAAATAATAATAAATTTTCCATCTAAATTTATACTTAAAAATTGATAAATAAATTTAACTGTAATTTAATTATAAAAAATTTTTAAAAAAATAATAAATATTTATAAGTTATAATATATGAAATGTATAACTTTTCTCGAGGTTTAACATGACTCACAATTGAATACATATTTTCCAATTATTATTCAATTGTGTATATAAAATACCATCAAACTTCCTCTGAATGATTAAATTAGATTAAATATCAAAAAGAATAGAATATAACAAAAAAAAAAAAATTCATAAATATATATACTTAATAAAATTGATTTAAAAACAAGTGCCAGATTGTTCCACTTCCTTTGAATCTTCAATGTGTGTATCACAATGATTATATTGAATCAGTCAACATTAAACAAGTTTTAGTTTATAAAAATTTTACCGATTTACCTCGAGACAAGTTTATTTCCTTCGTTTCCGGTTCTGGACGAGTTACCTTATTTTGCAATATATACTTAATATAAAATCATGACTTTCTTGCATGCTTCACTGAATGTGATCAGTAAAATTTTATTATTTTAAATATAATTTTAAAGAAAAAATTACTTTTTTTTTTTTTCCTCGTATATTTAATATAATTAAATTTACTTCTTTTTTTTTATCATAATAATATTGTCAATTTGATTATAATTAAATTTAATATTTTTAAATGACTTACCATTCTTTGATGCAATCAATGGATTCTCTACTGGCATTAATAACATTTGTTATCAATTGTTCTTCATTATTAATATTTTTTTGTTCTCTTGTATTATTATTAATTAAACTTAAATCATCTTCTTTATCAGCAGCTTCTTGTTTTTTTAATTTTTGTTCAAGTTTAGCTTCTTCTTCATCATTTTCTTGTTGTTGTTGATTTTCACCACCTGGAAAAATAAAAAAATCATTTAAATTAGTATAAATAATAAAGGTCAATTGTTTTTGATAAATTATTTAAACAACATACTAATTAAAAAAAAAAAAAAAAGAAACAATTACAAAATAATGATGATTCGTTTGATATTAATTTTACTAGTGAATGAGTGTTGTTAGAAATTAAAAGCTATTATTTCAGGGTCAACAGCATCAACTGGCCTTCATCTTGTAATTTTTTATTATTTTTTTTTCATTTATTCCAGGAAAAAATAAAGTCACTATGAAGGTTATTTTTTATAAATATACTATTAATAATTATTAATTAAATAAATTTGAAAATATATTTATCAGTCTGAAGTTGTAGTCAAGTTATATTATCTAAATTAACCAACAAGAAAAAAATAACAAAAAAAAAAAAATGTATATAAATGTTGGATTAATATATTTTTTAATAATAGCATTTTTATTAACAGTATTTTTAATTATTTTTGTAACAAGTTTTTTTACATGTCCAAATAAATTTGGTATTAGTAGACACGAGGGACGTGTTCGACTTGGTACTTTACCAAGATCACCATATCCATCACCAGTTAGTGCAAGAAGAGCATCATTATCTATCACAATCTAATAATAAAACTATAAGGTAAAATTATATATAAAATAAATTAAAATTCTTTGAGTGATTGAACTCAATTTCAACAACAACAAGCAATAAAACTTGACAGTATACTTTTGCTAATATTGTTGTTGTTGTTGTTGTTATTCAGGTCGTCAATGATACAAAATACAAGATCAACAGAGTAACATGCAATATTGATGATACATAAAACTGGTCTATCCAGATTAAATGATGTATCAACAATTTTTCTTGGCTATTTGTCCTATTAAATTACTTGAAAATAATTTATTTTATAATATTAATATTATAACCACACAATAATAATTTTTAAACAATATATATTTTTTGTTGTTTAAAATATAAAATAATAATATAAGTAAAACTTATAAGTAATTAAATAAGTACGGAAGGAAGGAGTGAAACCTTAGGGTTCTTATATATACACCGTGAGAATTTACCTTCTCACATTAAACAATGACTTCCAACATGAACACAATGTCCATGTTGAAATAACATTAAAAATATATTTTACATATGTAACAATAATAATTTAATTCTTGTATATGTATGTACATATATAAAAAATATTATCACGTTTAAAAAACATACCATAGAAAATTATTATAAAAAATATAATAATAAATAAATAATAAATTTTACTATATATTCTCTCACAATTATATTTATTTTTTTTTTACATCTTTGATCAAGTATTCATGGATAATTTAAAAAAGTTACAAACTTGAGTATAGTTTTATATTGCCTACAGGTTTTCCTCAAAAAAAAAAAGTGCTTTTGCGTGTTGAAGCAAATGGACCGACATTCTGTCACGTCACGGTTTCAAACTCTACAGGACACAAAAGCTAAGAAAACTAACTCAATAGAAGTTGCAATAACAAAAAAAAAAAAAAAAAAAAAAAAAGATGTCCAAGGATACAAGTGAATAATAAAATGAATAGAATCTAAAATGGCAATAGAAATAAATAAAATTTAGTAAAAAATATTATCTTTAAATCATTGAAGATGATATATATTTTTGTTTTATTTTTTTAAAAATTTGTTACCATACTATTAGCATGTGTTGAATCATCATCATCAAAGACATCTCAAATTTCTATTATACATTCAGCTATTTCCAAGAATAACCCTGCATTATATTTGTTTAATAAAAAAAAAAATAGTTAAACTTGGAAAAGTTTAACGAATCATAAAATATTTTTATAATAAATACCAAATTATCCAAGCGTAAAATAATATCAATAAAAAATATATATTTCCTATATTATATTTAAAGTTTTTAATAAAAAAAAAAATAAAATAAAATAAAATAAATAACGGTGTTTATAATATTTTTCATGGCGGGAAAATAACATTAAATAATAATAAAAAAAAAAAAAAAAATTATAAATGTTATTTTTCTTGAACATTAATTAATTGTACTTGTATATCCATATTTTAATAAAAAAAAATTCCTAATTTGTATATATCATGGTTAAAATATAAAAATAAAAAAAATAAAACTCACCAGCATTATTTTGTTGATTAACAAGTAAATCAGTCAATAAATCTGGACAATATTTATCTAAAGCAAAGCAAAATTCCCGAAATGCATCAAAGCCCTTGGCACCAATAATGTCAATAAAAAGATCAACATCTGAATCAGTTGAACGATCAACATTACCAGCTACAGCGTCCTTGTCAATTTCAGTAATAACACCACGTTTAACCAAAACATTAAGTAAATCAGTTGTATTTAATTCACAAAGTAAGGATACTTTATGACGTGATAAAAGTGTCCTAACTTCTGAAGAGCCGGCCATGCTCTCTTGTCTACTATTGCCGTTTTAATAAATACACTTTTTAACTTAAAAAGCCCGCAACCAAGTAACAGGTGTTTCCACTCTATCAATATATATATGTATATATGTTGTTGATGTTGCAGTTGTTTATACATGTATGTAATATATTTTTATATATATGTACATACATATATATTATTTATTATTATTATTTAATATCCTCGTCTATCACACACAATATTTTCCACTTTTTTTTTTTTTCCTAATTTATTATTATAGTTTTATTTTTTTTTTTTATTTATTTCACTTGATGCAACTTGATGTGGTTGTATACATGTACATGTCAATTGTTAATATATTGTATATGTGTTAGTTGTTTTATTAGAAAAAGACGCTAAAAAATTAACAGCCAGCGCTTTTTAAATTTTAACGGAAAAATAATGAAGTTTTTTGTTTTTTTAAATGTCGGTAAAATCGTTTTTTATGGTAAAAAAGAAATCTTCTATTTTTTTTTTTTTAATATGTCATTTATTGTTATTATTTTTTTTTTTTTTGTATATTATTATTGATGTGTTACGCATTGTTATAATTTGTCATTAAATCAATTGTCATTATATATATATTTGTTAATTGAAATATAAAATAAAGTATTAAACAATAAAAATATAACAATTTGGTGAGATTTAATTTTGAATATAAAATATTTGATTAATATTTATTAAATTTTATTTATGTTGTTATTGTTAATAATTAATATATTTTAATGTTGTTATTATTATTAATTTTAGTGAATCAAAAGACAAAAGTTTTATATATACTTATTATAAAAGGATCCTGAATAAATAATGTATGTATTTTTTATTGTTTAAATAATTTCTTTGTTGTTTTATTTAAAATGATTGATTAATTTATTAGTAAACTTTTGTTTATTAATATTCAGTTCAAGTCAACAATAAACACACCCTTTTTTTTTTTTTTTTTTGCATTTCTCTTTATATAGATATATTTTTTAGAATGGTATAATTGAATACAAAAAAAAAAAAAAAATGTCTTCAGTTCAACGTGCATTTGCTCATAAATTGAGCAAACATCATGCTGCTGATGTTAGACGACAAATAGCAAATTCAACATCATATTCACAAAATTTATCAAAAAGTGGAAGTAGTGTATCAGGTTTTTCATCAACAATGTCATTGTGTGAAATTCTTGAACCACTTGATTATGAAGATTTTTTAATTCAACATCAAGCAATATTAGATCGTGAACCATTACGTCAAATTCTTGATTTTCCACCAGGTGATGTTGAACTTAAAATAATAAAACGTAAAATAAAAACAGAAGAACCAATTATTCCATATGAATCAATTGATACTGTATCACCATATGTTAAACGTTGTATAAATACATTTACATCTGATTGGATTGTTATTAATCGTAAATGTAAAGGTAGATCATCACCAATTACTAGAGAACGTTTGTTATTAGATGCACCAAGACAAGATTTTGAAATTGATCAAGATCAAAGTGGTTTTTTATCACCAAATGATGATGAAGATATATCAAATTCAGATACACCAAGAGGTTCATGGGCAAGTTTAGATTTACGTCATTCACAACATGATCCATTATTACCTGGTTTACTTGATAGAGTTTGTCCTGAAACAATTGATCAAATGAATGAACAAAAACGTTGTGAAGATCGTCAAGATGGTTTATTTCCACTTTATGCACCAACAATATCACCTGATGATGAATGGTCAGAAATAAATCCAGCATTAGAACCATCAGAACAATTTTCACATAGAATACTTGTTAAATGTTTACAATTAAAACTTGATCTTGAAGTTGAACCAATATTTGCAACAATTGCACTATATGATGCAAAAGAAAAAAAAAAATATCTGAAAATTTTTATGTTGATATGAATTCAGAAAGTATTAAAAAAATGCTTGATAGTCATATTGCTTATAGTGATGCAAGTACATTAGCAAGAAGTTGTGTATTAAATATATCAAAACCAAGTCCAGATTTATTTTTAGTTATAAGACTTGAAAAAGTATTACAAGGTGATATTTCTGAATGTGCTGAACCATATTTAAGAGATGATAAAAATAAAGATAAAGTTAAAGCAGCAGCAATTGCAGCATGTGAAAGATTAGGTAGATATCGTATGCCTTTAGCATGGACTGCAATTCATTTATCTGGTGTTATTGGTGGTGGTGGTGGTGGTAGTATTAATAGTGGTAATGGTAGTAATAATAATAATAATAATAATAGTGATGCAGATAGTACAGGAAGTGCTGGTTCTCTTGATCGTAAATCTGGTGGTAGTCTTGAACAATGGAGAAAAAAAATTGAACAACCAACACGTCGTGGTTCATTAGAAAGAAGAAGTTCAGATAAAAGAAGAAGTTGGTCACCTGATGATTTTGCAAATTGTCTTGATAGTTTTAGACCAATAACATTAACAGTAAAAAGTTTTTTTAAACAAGAAAGTGAACGTTTAAGAGATGAAGATTTATATAAATTATTAGTTGAATTACGTAGACCTGGATCAAATCTTAAAAGATTAAAATGTTTAGGTGGTATATTAAAACTTGATTTAAGTCCACGACCAGATGATTTATCTAGATGTTTAGATCCTGATCTTAGACGTTTATCACCATATCCAGATGAAAAAAGTCGTCCAATAAAAGAAGTACTTGAATTTCAATCAGAAATTATTGGACCAGATTTAACATATAGAAATTTATTATATGTTTATCCAAAAGAAGTAAATTTTAATTCACGTACAGGTTCAGCACGTAATATTGCTGTTAGAATTCAATTAATGGGTGGTGAACAAGAAGCTGATGCATTAACTGCAATATTTGGTAGATCATCATGTCCAGAAATGACACATGAATATTATTCATCAGTATCATATCATAATAAAAATCCAAATTTTTATGATGAAATTAAAATTCGTTTACCAGCTGATTTAAGTGCACGACATCATTTATTATTTACATTTTATCATATAAGCTGTCAAAAAAAAGCAGAACAACCAAATGTTGAAACACCAGTTGCATATACATGGTTACCATTATTACGTGATGGTCATTTACAATCTGGTGAATTTAGTTTACCAGCAATGCTTGATTTTCCACCATCAAATTATTCATATATTGCACCAGATGTTCAATTACCAGGTACACGTTGGGTTGATGCACATAGAGGTGTTTTTAATGTTATATTAGAACCAGTATCAAGTGTACATCCACAAGATAAATATATTGATAAATTTTTAAGTCTTTGTGGTTCACTTGAAACATGTCAAGTACCACCAAGAATTGGTGAAGCAGGAATGGAAAATGAACTTAAAAATTCTTTACTTGAATTATCAAAATCATCATCATCATCATTAATTCGTTCACTTCCTCAATTATTTGATCAATTAATTTATTTATTAGTTGTTCCACCAACATTACCATCACAACCATTAAATATTGCAGCAACTGTTTTTGAAGCATTAGGTTTATTAGTAAAAAATATTACAAATTTACCAGATGGACAAGTTGATTCACATGGTAGACATGCATTATTAGCAACATATACAGCATATCAATGTACTTTACCAAGAGTATCAAATTATTCTGGTGTTATACGTGCACAAAGTAATCCAGATTTACCAGTTGAAGATCTTGAAATGGAAATTCATGCAAAAGGACTTGATAGAACTGCATCAATGCGACAAGAATCACCATTAATAAATAATCAAATATCAAGAAGATTATTACATGAAGAAATAGCATTACATTGGGTTGTATCAACTGGTCAAGCACGTGAATTAGCTATTATATATTCATGGTTTTTTTTAGAATTAATTGTTAGATCAATGGTTATTAATCTTGCTGAAATTGGATCATTAGAATCACCAAGAAAAACAAGATTTTCACCTCAATTTACTGATGATATTGCAACATTAACAGCAGCATTAACAATGGAAGTTATTAATCGTTGTGGTAAAGATCAAAAAATTGCATCAAATTTAATATCAAGTATTGGTAATTTTTTATCTGATTTATTATCAATAATGGATAGAGGTTTTGTATTATCATTAATAAGAGCAACATGTTGTTCACTTGCTGATGCATCAATGAATCATACTGATTCAGCATTATTATTTTCATTAAAACTTGATTTATTAAGAACAATATGTTCACATGAACATTATGTTGCTCTTAATCTTCCATTTGGTACTGGTTATACATCTGGTTCAGCACCAGTATCACCAAGTCCATCAACTGGTAGTTCAGGTAGTTTAATATCAACATTAGTACCTGGTGAACGTGCTAGATTTTCTGAATTAAGTCAAGAATTTCGTCAACAACATTTTTTAGTTGGTTTAGTATTATCTGATTTATCAAATACACTTGAAATACCAAATCCAACATTACAAAATAAAGCAATTGGTACAATTAGATATTTAATGAGTTGTCATGATAATGATACAAGATATTTAGAACCTGGTACAAAATCAAGAGTTGCTGCATTATATTTACCATTATTAAATATATTAATGGATGCTTTACCACAATTATATCATTGGGATGCAAAAGATAAAAATGTTTATACTGATGAATCTGGTTCAATAACACAATCAGTTGCACTTGCAATTGCTGGTAGTGGTGTTAATGGTGGAAGTGGTGGTGGTGGTGGTGGTAATGGTTTAACTGATATTACATCACAATGTCGTGTATCATTAAGTTCAGAATCAACAAGACATTTATTAATGTGTTTTTTATGGGTTTTAAAAGAACTTGAACGTTCAGCACTTGCACAATGGTGTTCTGAATTATCATCAAGAAAAATATTAAATCTTTTACAATTATTAAATCTTGTAACAGCTGCATTTGAATATAAAGGAAAAAAAGCTATTAAAAGATTACCACAACAAGCAAATATAACAAGCGATATACGTTCAAGATTAGAAGATGTTATATTAGGTCAAGGTAGTGCAAGATCAGATATGATGTTAAGAAGAAAAGAAAGAATAACTGGTGATAAATTAAGATGGAGAAAAGATCAAATGCCATATAGAACAAATGAAATGTTTGAAGGACGTGCTATTGAACAAGATGCACAAATTGAAGGTGCACTTGCTGCTGAAGCATCACTTGTTGTACTTGATACACTTGAATCAGTTGTACAAGCTGATGGTGGTGGTGGTGGTGCTGTTGTTGGTGCTGTACTTAAAGTATTATTACGTGCATTAGCCAGAAATCAAAGTACATCTGTTCTTCAACATATGTTTAATACTCAACGTGCACTTGTATTTAAATATCATTCTGCATTATTTGATGAAGAATCAGAAAGATGTGGAGATCTTTGTTTAACATTATTAACACGTTGTAGTTCACGTTTAAGTGCAATTAGAAGTCATGCTGCTGCTAGTTTATATTTACTTATGAGACAAAATTTTGAAATTGGTAATAATTTTGCTAGAGTTAAAATGCAAGTTACAACATCATTATCAGCTTTAGTTGGACGTGGTAAAGCACCAAGTGAAGGTGCATTAAGACGTGCACTTAAAACAGTACTTGTTTATGCTGAACGTGATACTGAACTTGCTGATACAAGTTTTCCAGAACAAGTTAAAGATTTATTATTTAATTTACATATGATATTATCTGATACTGTTAAAATGAAAGAATTTCAAGAAGATCCAGAAATGTTATTAGATCTTATGTATAGAATTGCTAAAGGTTATCAAGGTTCACCAGATTTAAGATTAACATGGTTAGCAAATATGGCACAACAACATATGGAAAGAAAAAATCATACAGAAGCAGCAATGTGTTTAATACATTCAGCAGCATTAGTTGCTGAATATTTAAATTTATTAGAACCAGGTGGTGGTGGAAGACCAGTTGGTGCTGTTGCACTTGCTACAATATCACCAAATGCACTTGAAGAAAGTGCTGTTGGTGATGATGTACTTGCAAGAAGAGAAGAAGGTCTTTGTCTTGGTCCAGATTTTTCAGAAAGTGGTCTTGCTGGTTTACTTGAACATGCTGCTAATTCATTTCATGCAGCTGGTATGTATGAAGCAATACCAGATGTTTATCGTGTTTTATTACCAATTGCTGAATCAGCACATGATTATAAAAAATTAGCAAATATACATGGTAAACTTCATGAAGCATATACTAGAGTTGAACAATTATCTGGTAAACGTGTATTTGGTACATATTTTCGTGTTGGTTTTTATGGTGGTAGATTTGGTGATTTAGCTGGTGAAGAATTTATATATAAAGAACCAACATTAACAAAATTACCAGAAATATTTTCAAGACTTGAAAATTTTTATGCTGAAAGATTTGGTACTGATAATGTTGTTATTATAAAAGATTCAAATTTAGTTGATCCAAGTAAATTAGAAACAGATAAAGCATATGTACAAATAACATATGTTGAACCATATTTTGAAAATCATGAATTACGTCATAGACCAACAGTATTTCATCGTAATTTTAATGTTAAACGTTTTATATATGCAACACCATTTACACCTGGTGGTAAAGCACACGGTGAATTACGTGAACAATGTAAAAGAAAAACAATTTTAACAGTTGCAACACATTTTCCATATTTAAAAACAAGAATACGTGTTGTTGCTAGAAAACAAATTGTTCTTAGTCCAATTGAAGTTGCTATTGAAGATATACAAAAAAAAACAGCAGAAGTTGCTGCAGCAACACAACAAGAACCACCAGATCCAAAAATGTTACAAATGGTATTACAAGGTTGTATTGGAACAACTGTTAATCAAGGTCCAGCTGAAGTTGCTGTTGTATTTTTATCAGGACTTAAAGAACAAAATATTCAACCATCAAAATTACAACATAAATTACGTTTATGTTTTAAAGATTTTTCTAAAAAATGTCTTGATGCATTAAAAAGAAATAAAAATCTTATTGGACCAGATCAAAGAGATTATCAAAAAGAATTGGAAAGAAATTATCAAAAATTGACTGAACGATTAACACCAGTTATTTCTTGGAGGTAAATATTATCATTAATTTTTTTTATTATGCTACATATAATTAATTATAAATTATTATTTTATTTTACAGTGGACCTTCATCATTGATTAATCAACAAACAACATCAACAACATCACCACGTTGGTGAAAAATAAATAAATAAACAATTTAAAATCTTCAAGTGTTTACCAAAGACAATTTAATAGTTTGAATAATATATTATTGCGCATTATCAATCAACAGTATAAATAATTAATACATACAATATGTATGTAATCGCTTAAAAATCATAAATTATATAAATTTACAATTTTTATAAATAAAGCTTTTTTTAATATTAAAAAAATTTATACTTTTTATAATACTAATCTATTTTATAAATCAAGATCAAGATAAAAATTTTCATTCAATTAATATTTTTTTTATCATAATTATTATTCTTTAATTGACATAATTATTGTACGCACAATTACAATTAATAAGTATATTTTTTGTTTATTTATTTAATTTTTTAATATATATCTACTTAATAATTATAAAAATAATAATTAATGTGTAATTTATTTATTTATATGATTATCCTATATGTAATAAATTAATAATATGTTTGAATATATTTATTATTGAAATCTTATTTTTTATTTAAAAATTATTATGGTAAATAAATTCAGAATTTTAATTAATTAATTAATTTTTTTTTCAATAAAACCCAAGTATGCTTTGTACTCTTTTTTTTTTTTAATAAAACAAATTTGAACGCATCCGCAGTCATAGGTATACAGCGCATGCGTACATTGATATAAAAAAAAAAACATCAAACGAATTTTTTTTGTTTATCAATTGTGCATTTTTTTAAAATCTTCAATTAATTGTATTGTTTATAACAATAATTAAAAATAAATGATAATTTGGTAACCAAAATATTAATTGTTGTTGTTTCAACGTAAAAAATATAAAATGTAAGTAGAAATTGTTTAAAAAAAATATGTAATGTATAAAATAATTATTTGAAAAAGGTTATGTTTGTAAAATTAATATTGTAAACAATATATGTATATTAAAATAAATATATTTAATAATTTATTAGATGGGTGAAGAAGATGCAACATCAGTTATTAGTATGCTTAATAGTTTAAGACGTTCAACTGAAAATCGTAATAATGGACCATCATTACGTGTATCAACATCAGGTATAACACCACCATTATCAATGTCAATATACAATGACAGTATTTCAGCAACACCATCAAGTTTTAGAAAAAATAATAATATATCATCATCAATGAATCATACAAGTGATATTAATTCATCAGTAAGAAAATCATTTTCTGAACATAATGATTTTACACCAACAAAACGTCAAAAAATTGATAATAATAATAAAGATACATCATCAAATCTTAATATATCTGATACAAATACAACAATAACAACAATTCCAACAAGTCCATGGGAATTAAGACGTTTAAAAAGTGAAAATTTATCACTTCGTACACGTTTATCACATCAAGAAATAACTGTACAAAAATTACATCAAATAAGACGTGAAATTGATCAAGTATTTGCTAAAGAAAAAAGTGATTTAAAAAATGAAATTGAAATGGATAAATCAACAATTGAACAATTACAAAAACGTCTTGAATTAGCTAGAAAAAATACTCAAGAAACACAAGAAAAATTATCATTAGTTGAAAATGAATTATATCAAGTTAAATTAAAAATGGATCATGATATATGTGAATTAAGTAAAAAAAATTCATTATTAAATGAAGAATTACGTCATGCAAATAATATTAATAATAATTCATTATCACCAAAACAACAAATTAATAATAATAATAATAATGAAGAATTAGAATTAAAACTTGAAGCAGCTGAAGAAAGAATTGCTGAACTTGAAGATAAATTACGTCAACATTTATTATCACAAGAAGATATTGAATTACAAAAAATATCATTACAAAATGCAAATTTAAAAATTAAAAGTTTAGAAAATGAACGTGCACTTTGGGAAGAAGGTAAATCATTAACATTACGTGCAGCACGTGCTAATGAACTTGAAAAAGAATTAAATCATGCACATGATATGATATCATCAATGCGTGAAATTGTAAAAGGTAAATTATTACTTGAAGAACAAATGTCAAATTTAAAACAAAGAATTGAACATACTGAAAAAATTGAAGAAAAAGTTGCAAAATTAGAAGTAGAAAAAAATGAATTACTTAATAAATTAAATGAATATAAATCAATTGGTATTGGTAATTGTCCAAATGATTTAATGCGTGAAATTAATCGTTTACAACATTCTGAAGCATTATTAACATCTGAAGAGGGTCAATTACGTTCAAAAGTTGATTCATTACAACGTGAAAATCAATTATGGCAAAATAAATATAATGAAAAAAATAAAATTGCTATTGAAATGACAACATCATGTGATAGATCAAATAAACTTATTCTTAGATTACAAAAAAGAATGTTATTAGTTACAAGAGAACGTGATAGTTATAGACAACAATTAGATTTATATGAAAAAGAAATGTCAACAAATGATAGTAATAATGCTATTACTGAAAGAATACCAGCATTAGAAAGATCACTTGAAGATTATAGAAATTTAGTTAAAAATTTAGAAGAAGATTTAATTTCTTTAACTGATCCTGAAATAATTAAATCAAAAGATGAATGTATTAAATTACGTGAAGAAATTAAAAAACTTAAAGATGAATTAGAACATCGTGCATTAAAAGGTGATTTTAATTGTAATTCTAAAATTTTACATTTTAAAATGAATCCAGCTAAAATTGCATGTCAATTAGCTGAAGATAAACAAAAAGCATTAATTCAAGAAGTTGAAGAATTAAGATCAATGGTACAATTAGGTAATTCTGGTATATCTGTTGGTAGTTCATCACTTTATGCACAAGATGTTGCTGATTTAAAACAAACACATGAAATTAAAATTGCTAGATTAAAAGAAGCATTTAAATTATCATCACAAGAATATAGACAAGCTTGTTATCAATTATTTGGTTGGAGAGTTGATAGAACAAAAGAAGGAAGATATAAATTATCAAGTCAATATGCTGAATCACCAGATGATTTTTTATTTTTTCAAGTTGGTGAAGGTGTTGATCTACTTGAAACTGCATTTTCAGCAACACTTGGTGAACTTGTTGAACGTCATCTTCAAATACAACATAGTGTTCCAATGTTTCTTAATGCTGTACAATCAGAATTATTTTCACAGCAAACAATGATAAGTACTATGACATAATTGTCTTAATTTAAAACAAAAAAAAAATACAGATTCCATAAAATCGTATGTATACATTAATTATTTCAGTAAAAAAATTGATGACCTAGTTTCTCTTTACAATATTTTTTTATTTTTTTTTTTTTTTACATTAGTTTCGGGTTTCTCTGTCATCTACATATTAAAAAAAAAACATAATTCATTACAATTTTAATCATAAAAAAAAAAAGTCTATTTAATTAATATTTTTTTTATTCTTATTTCATCAACTAAGTATGTGAAAATATATAAACTACTAAAGTATCAATAAATAATTTGAAAATATAAATTAAAAATAATAATTGTGTGTTATTTTTATTTATTAATATTTAAAACCTCAATATTATTATTTTTTATTATTTAAAGATATAATGTACCATTAAAACCATCCAATAATATTTTTGTGTTGCTTAAAAATTGATTATTTTTTAAATATATTTTTTTCAAATTTCCAAGACGTTCAGCCAAATCATAAGGCAATATTTGTAATTTATTATTTGACAAATTAAGTTCTTCCAACAATGTCAAACTATTAAATGATCTAGCAGAAATATAATTAATTTTATTAATATTTAAATACAAATACTTTAAATTCATTCGTGTATTACATTTAAATGAATTATCAATTCTTGAAATTAAATTATCACTCAAAATAAGTATCTTTAAATTTTTCAATTGACAAAAATTTGATATATATTTTAATTTATTTGAATTTAATTTAAGTATTTCTAAATTTTTTATATTATCAAATAAATTATCTTGAATTTTATCAAGATAATTATATGATAAATCTAATTCATTTAAATTTTTTAAATACTTCATTGCATCAGTTTCAATGTGTCCAAGTTCTCCATGTGATAATGATAATTTTTTTATATTTTTTGCATTGTACAAATACATTCCTCTGATATACATTTGATTCACTTGACTGTACAATATATGAATTTGATGATTTTTTATAAATAATACTTCAATATTATCAAGTGAATAAAGTGAATGTTTAATTAAATTATCATTTAAATTAACATGAGTAAGAGATTTTGGTGCATTTTGTAAAAAAAAAGTATTATCTATATTGTTATGACTTAAATCCAATAATATTATATTTGGTAAATAATTTTTTAATAAATTAATATCAATATTTTCAATAAAATTATTACGTAAATAAATATTTTTTAATTTTAAAAGTTTAGTTGTCAATGAAAAAACACCACTTGATATTTGTACACGATCTTTTTTATCATAAATTATATGTGATTTTTGTAATATTCTATTTAATATTAATATTTCAACATTTAAAAAACCACTTGTATTAAAAAATAATGTTGTTACATTATTATTAGATAAATTTATGTAACGTAAATTTGGTAAATTTATAAATGATTTAGCTTCAATATTTTCAATTAAATTATTTTGTAAATTTAAACATTTTACTTTGTTATTTAAATTAAAAGTATTTAAAATATTTGTTAAATTAAAATTTGATAAATTAATTGATTCCCCTTCATTGTTGTAATTACATTCCGGTATTGTTTCATTAAATGAAATTTTTTCTTCATAACTTTGTGAATTCACAATTAAAATAATTGCACTTAATATCAAAAAATTTTTTAACATCTTGATAACTTAGAATGTGATAAACGTCTAGAAAAGCTTAAAGTTTTTTTTCTTTTTTATATAAGATTCGATGTTTCACCTTGATGAGAAGTTTTTTATTGTTATTTTTATTTTTGTTTTTTATAAATCGTGTTTATAAGCACGTAGCTCATTTTTTTAAAAATTCCTATTAGTCATTTGTTAATTAGTTTTTTATAACATTTGATGTTCTACATTTTTAAAATCATGTTTAAAAGCACGTACTCAATATTTTATCAATTTATTTTTTTTATTTGTATATAAATAAAATTTTTTAAAATAGAAATTATTAATTTTACTCGATAAAATTAGATATCTAATTTTAAGAAAAATAATTATTTTATTAAATAAAATTACCTATATATTTAATAATTATTTTTTAATTTATAAATTTTAAAATATAAAACATAAATATAGTGATAAATGTTGAATCATTGCTGATGATTAAATGCAATTATCACTTATATATAAAATGAATCAGAGCTTTAAAAAAGGTCATATTGCATTCAATCCTTAAAATGATAATAATAATTATAGAAATATATACAACTAAGGAAAATTTATTAAAATATTATTTGATTATTCCGGTTCTAATTAGATAAATATAATATAAAAAATATTATTAGTCATTATATTTTATTTTCCTTATCAATATTATTTTAAATATAAAAAAAAAGTGAGTTCAAATAAGTGTCATCAGTGACTCAAATTATTTTTAATAATAAACTGTATATAATGTTTAGTATTTTAATAAACTTTGCCATATAAACATAAAAATTAATTTCATTATAATTTATAAATTATATTTACATAGTAAAAAGAAAAAAAAAAAAAAAAACGTACTATTAATTTTGAAAAAATGTTGATTAAAAATTATAAATTAAATTTTATAATTTGTTATTTTTTAATGCAAGTTATCAACTTTAAAGTTGAAGGATATAGTAAAGCACTTGTCAACCGTAAATTACTATATTTATATAAATATATATATATATTTTTTTTTTTTCAATTTTTTCACTCATTATTATTAATAAAATTAATTTTTTTTTATCCTTTTATTTTTTCAGAGTATTTAACTCAATATGAAACAAATAATGAAGATTTAAATACATTTTATATTGATGAAAATGATCTTTATGTTGGTGGAAAGTAAGTTTATTCATCAATATAATTAATGATAATTTAATAAATTTTTTTTTTTGTTTTGTAAAATAATAGAGATTGGATTTATAAATTTGATTTAAAAAATATCACCAATGATCCAGTAAGTAATTATTTTTATTATTTATTAAAAAAAATAAATAAATAAAAAATTAATTTAATTTTTGCAGAAACAATTTGAATTAAAAACAAATAATACTAATCGTCAAGATGCAGATGAATCTGATGTAAGATTAATATTTTTATTTTATTAAAATTTAATTATTTTGTTTTTTGTATATAATTTACTGTTTTTATTATACTAAATATATTTTTTTACAAATATAACAATAGCCAAGTAATCATATCAAAATAATTCATCGAATTGAAGATTATTTATATATTTGTGGTTCAAATGGTGGTCAACCATGGAGCTGGATAATTGATGTAATTAGCTCAAAAATAATAATAACTATAATTATTATTTTTTTAATTTAATTAATTTATTTATTTTTTTTCAATAGAAAGACTTAAGTATTGATAGTAATATAATTATTGGCTCAAAGTCAATAAGTTGTGGTTTAAAAAAAGATCAACCTGTGACAAGTGTTATGGTTAATTATGATAATGGTGATAATTTTAAACTTTTTTCTGCTTCAATAACTGGTGGATATGAAGAAGTTAGTTCATTAATTTTATCAGATATATTTACTAATACAGTTCCAATAGAAGAAGTATTATTAATAGATCCACCACAATCACCATATTTTATATCTGGTATGTATATTTTATGAGTGAATTAAAATTATTATTAAATTGAATAAATGATAATTAATACATGATGATATTTTATATTCAAGCAAAAACACAAATAAATGGTTTCATTGGATCATTTGAATTTGAAAATGAAATATTATTTTTTTTCAATGAGTTAGGATTTGAAAAAGAAAATGGTCAAGAAGTTATATATGATAATTTTGATAAATATAAATCAAGAAATTATGTTTATGCTACAGTTGCTAGAGTTTGTAAAAATGATAATGGAACTAGTTATTGGAATACTTTTATCAAAGCAAGATTATCATGTCCAGCCCAGATAAATAGAAAAACTAAAATTTTTGAAAAACTCAGTTAAATTAATTTTTTATAATTAAATAATTTTAATTATTTTTTTTTTTAACAAAATTATTAATTTCAGTAAGCATCTACAAAGTACCCAATCATGATACATTTTTCTATGCTTTACTTACAAATGTTAAAAATGAATATTCAGTAATTTGTAAGTTTAGAAAAACTAAAATTATTGAAGCATTTAGTGGTTCATTTAAAAAAATAATTGGTAAAAATATGGAAAATGATAGTATACCAAAACCAAATTCTTGTAATGAACAAATAAATCAGAATTCTACAAATGAATATTTTCTTATAAATGAAATTATTATACCAGAAAATAATAAAAGTATTTGGAACATTGAAGATCATTTAAATATATTAGCTGTTGATATACCAGATATAATAAATAATTCAGCATTTTTAAATATCAGTAATACAATTTACTATGTTAGTAGTACAAGTAAGTTATTTAAATTATATAATTTAATTAATTTATAATGTAATATTTTATTTATTTATATTTTTTTATTTAAAGAAACAAGTAATATTCGTAGAATGGTTGAAATTATTAATAATACAAATACAAATAAAGTACTTGAAACAAAGCAAGAAGATGAAGAATTTCTGACAATACCAAGTCATATTAATTCAATGAAAATAAAAAGTGAACTTCATTATCTTTATATATTATCAGATAAAAATATTACACAAGTTAATTTAAAAATGTGTAAAAGATATCAAATGCGACCAAAAGATGAACCATGTGGTTATATTCCTTATTGTGGATGGAATGATGAACGATGTGAAAAACCAAAAGAAGAAACAAAAAAAAAGTAAGTATATATATATAATATAAATAATATTATATTATATTAATAATTATTAATTTTATTTCAGTGAGACAAATAGTAATACTCGTCAAAATGGTATATATATGAATTTAGTTATGAAATCAGCTATTGGATTTGGTACCATAGGTCTATCAGCATGCACTTAGATATATCATTAAAAAAGGTCTCAAAGAAGAAAAATATAAAAAACGAATAAAATATATAAAAAAAGATATTATTAAAATTGATCCATCAAATATTGATATTGATAAAAAACATAATAATAATAATAATAAAAATGAAGAAACTACAAAAAGTACAGAAGAATTACTTGTATAATAAGTATTATATATTTTTCATTCATCATAATAAATTATTAAAATTAAATAATCATTATGATCATATTCATTAAATTATTAGTAACAAATTTATTGATTATCATTTTTTTTAAATCTAATGTAGTTTAATTAATTTAAGGAAAATAAACTGACCTTTTGAAGTAGTTGTAGCTATCACAAAATAATGTTGAAGAAAAATAAAGAGATTATATCCAATCTGCAACAAAAAATTGAAACAATATAATTAGTTATGTTATATAATTATTATAATTAATATAATTAATTTTAAATATTAAAATAAAATAATTCAGTGAGTAATATAATTTAATTCAATTTAATTTAATTTTTTTCTTTTAATTTTACTTGACCTACAACAACAACAACTTTAAATTTTAAATACTTTTAGTAGCCATGATTCAATCAGCTGATTCATACACAGACACAAATTGACGTTTTAAATGTCATTCATGTAGACCTTCATATAATGTCATTCAATTTTTTAACCATGTTATTTCATATTTTTGTGTAACAATAACATGATTTATTATTTTTTCTATTAAATTAAAAATTCTAAATTTTTTATATGTATCTGATAAAATTATTATTGTATAAATATAACACTGATTATCAAATAATAACAACAAATTTTTTATTAGTTTAAAGAAAAAAAAAAAAAAAAAAAAAGAAATAACCTTAATAAAATTTTACAAGAGTTGATAAAAATATAAAATAATTGGTAAGTTAATTATTAAAATAATAATTTATCAAGTAGATATAAATTTATAATATATATATTTTTTTTAAATATTAATTTTAGTAAATGGAGGACGAACAGCTCAAAGATGAAGTCACTGCACTTGAAAGTATTTATACATCTGAAGAATTTTCATATAGCAAATTAAATAATCACTATGAATGTATATTAAAAGCATTTGTTAATTTAAATGATAATTTTTATTTAACATATAAAGATACAAGAAAAAATGATGAATTACCAGAAGAAAAAATTTTAATATCACGTTTACCACCAATTATTTTATGTGTTAAATTACCAAATGATTATCCAACAAAATCATCACCAGAATTTTCATTACGTTGTTCATGGTTACATCAACAAATTATTGCAAAACTTTGTAAAAAACTTGATGATATTTGGATTGATAATAAAGGACAAGAAATATTATTTACTTGGATGTCATTTCTACAATTTGAAACACTTGAATATTTAAATATAATTAATAATTTAAATATTAATCATGCATATACATCATATAATATTTATCAAGAAAAAATTAATAAAATTAATAATAATAATAATATAATATCAAATGATAATGAAGCATGTGGTATACAAAATAATAATAATAATAAATTAATAAAACAAAAAAAAAAAAAAAATTATAAAAATAAAAATATTATTGATGAAAGAGCTATTGTTGATAGACCAAGAGATAAAAATCCAGTACAATATTTCATTGATTATAATGATTCACGTTTATTAATGGAATTTAAAAAAAATTATTTTATATGTAAAATATGTTTTTTAGATAAATCTGGTGAATCATGTACACAATTTAAACCATGTATGCATGTTTTTTGTAAAGAATGTATATCTGGTTATATTCAAGTTAAAATAACTGATGGTGCTGTTAAAAATATTTCTTGTCCAGAAGAAAAATGTACATCTGAAGCAACTCCTGGACAAGTAAAAAAATTATTATAATTTAAAAATTTCATATATAGATATATTATTATATTATTTAATTTTTTAATTTTTGTTATTATTTTTTAGATTAAAGAATTAATAAGTCCAGAATTATTTGCAAAATATGATGATACATTATTATCAGCAACATTAGATACAATGATGGATATTATTTATTGTCCAAGAAAAGATTGTCAATATCCTGTTAGTAAAGAAGCTAATGAAAAAATGGCTAGTTGTCCATCATGTCAATATACATTTTGTATTTATTGTAAAATGGTTTATCATGGTGTTGAACCATGTAGAGTTATTGGTAAAAAATTACATAAATAATATATATTTTTATAAATAAAATTTTAATATTTAAATTAATTTATTATTATTATTAATTTAAACAGGTAATAAGAATAGTCTTATTAAAGAATATATAAATGCTTCAGAGAAAAAAAAACTTGAACTTGAATCACGTTATGGAAAAAAACAATTACGTATGTATCTTGAAAATACCATGTCAGAAAATTGGATAACATCAAATGGTCGTCATTGTCCACAATGTAACACAGCAATTGAGGTATAATAATTATTTATTAAAATTATTTAATTGTCATTTTAATTTTTTTAATTATTATTTTTAATTTTTCTTTTAATTAGAAAACTGATGGTTGTAATAAAATGACATGTGGTAGATGTCAAACATTCTTTTGTTGGACATGTAGTGAACGTTTATGTAGAGAAAAACCATATTCTCATTATGAAAATCCACGTTCAAAATGTTTTATGAAACTTTATCAAGGCCTTGCTGGTATTGAGGATGATGAAGAAGATGAATTTAATTTTGAAGACATTGATTTTCCAGCAGAATATATTGGTCTTAATGATTCAGATGATGATTTTTCAGATGAAGATTTTGTCATTGATTTGGATTTATAAATTTTTTTTATTTTAAATTTTTTTTTCTGTTTTTAATATTTTATAAAAATAATTGGTATAAATTTTGAAGAAATAAAATAAAAAAATTTTAAACATGTATGTTATCGTTGATATATAAATAGTATTTATTTATTGTGAAAGATATCTTTTATTTATTTTTTTTTTATATAAAATTTATTGAGCTTATCAGTTAATACTGTATCAAGTTGTTGTTGCTTGACAACGTAAAAAGATATTTAATAAAATGTTTTGTAAAAAGTAATTTGTATTTTAATTTTATTATTATCATTAAAATATTTTATTTTTTTTATTTAAAAAAATATATATTTATTTTTTTTTATCATGTAGATGTGGAGTTTGTCAATCATTTGATCAACAAAATTTAAATTTAACTAAATATATTGATGGTAATATAAAAAAAATTAATTGTAATATTTGCAATTATTTTTTAGCTATTGATTATAATAATAAAATAATTGATATTAATAAAATTATTGATGTAAATATTGAAAATGGATGGAAAAAGGTAATAATTTTATTTTTCAATTATTTAAATTTTTATAATAAAATATATATATAAATTTAAAATTCAAGGTAAAATTAAATCGTGATAAAATATTATATTATATTCTTAATCAAATAATATATCCACAAATTGATACACCAAAAAAAGATAAAAATGAATGTTATTATGATTATTGTGATGATAATGATGATGTTTTTTTAAGATGGCAAGATGGTAAACCTATTGGTTTTTATACAATAAAAAAAAAAGGTAAATTTAAAAAAATAAATAAAATATATTATTTATTATAAATATTATAATAATATTATTAAAATAGGTACTGAAATAATATCATATGAAAAAAAATATCAAATGAATACTGTTGATACAGCTTATATCAGATCAGAATATCGTAATCAAGGTTTTGGAATTGAAATTTTATATGATGTTGTAAAACGTTATAATGATCAAGATATTGGATTTTCAAAACCAATATCTGATGGCATGTTTCAAGGTATGATGAATATTTTAATAAATAAATAAATAAATAATAATCATGTGTATATATATAATTATTATTATTTTTTTTTATAAAAGTGTTAAAAAAATTTTTGATTAAACAAAAAGAATACAGACTTCGATTTTGGGAAATTGAAGATGGTGGAACAGAAGGTTCTGCAAAACTTGTTTGGTTTATTTTAAAAAAACATTTAAATAATTATTAACATGACTTATTTTAAAATTTATTTTGGAATGAATATTCACTGGAAACACACATTTTGAATATTGTAAATATATTTGTATAAACTTTTTAATTTTTTTTTTCCCATTTTTTAAATATATAATATAATATAATTTTTTTTTTCATCATATAAATTTTAAGATAATTTATTAATGTAAATTACTTTTAATTTCATTTAATAACATTGAGCCAATAACCATTTTTTCACAATTAACACACAATTCATATTGTTGATTTTCAAGTTTTTTAATAGTCACTAGTGTTAATGATTTTGATGTTAATGTATGACCAGCAAATCTATAAATAAAAAATATATAAATATATTAATAAATATAGATAATAAATGTATTTTTTTCAAAATTTTATTAGTAGCATTACTCACCTTGTGATATTATCATCATTAGAAATAACAGAAAGATTAGCAACTTCAAATACTTTTTGTATAAGATCTCTATTATTACCAGAAAAATTAATTTTAACACAATGTTCATTCATTCCTTTTAATTTTTCTTTTTCACAAATAAACATATTATCTGATAATTGTATAGATCTTATTATTTCACCAATTGGTGCTTTTAAATTAACACTAATTGAATTAAATTTATCACCAATTAAAAAATCAATATTAAAATTAGCTGGTTGCATTGAATCATTAAAATTAATTCCAAGTACTGATGTTATATTATTATTTGGTTGTAATATATTTATTTGTGAAAAATCATGAATTGACATTCCTGATGATAAATTTTTATTGCCAATTTTTATATTTTTTATAATTTCATTACTAGTATTGATAAAATTAAGTTCAATACTAACTAATGATGAATTAACAAGATGTTGATTTCTTGTAAATCTTGATTCAACACATAAACCAAGTCCATTTATTTTATTTATTAATTCAATTTTTTTAATTGGTATATATGATGTTGTTACTTCTTTTATACCATCAATTGGAATAATATTCATTGGTGTTAAAAAACCACCAAGACTTGGTGTCATAATTGGTGTCATTGGTACAATATCATCAAGTTGTAATAATAAATCAAGATTATTTTTTGTTTTATTAATATTTTCTTTGATATTATCAGTTTTATTTTTTTGTAATTTTTTATTATTTTTTTTATCATCAGTTGTATTATTTGATTCATCATCATCATTCTCATCATCATCGTCATCATCATCATCATCATCATCATCATCATCATCATCATCTTCATCTGAATCTGAATCAGAATCTGTATCAGAATCAGAGTCAGATTCTGTTTCCTCTTCAGAACTTTCAGATTTAGATGATTTTATTTTACATTTTATATTTTTTTTTTTAATAATTTTTTTTGATTCATCTGATAATAATTAGATGATTCATTTGAAGATTCACTTGATGTATCATCATCATCATCATCATCATCAGATTCATCAGAATTATCATTTCATCAGAATTATCAGTTTCATCAACTGGTGTATTATCATCTTCACTATAAAAATTTTTTTCTTTAATTTTTTTATCTTTTTTTATATGTCGTTTATTATCACGTAATTCATGAGCAGATATTGGCTCAGCAACATCACGTACTGATGGATCTGGTTGTGATTCAGGAAAATCGGGTAATTGACGATAACCATTACAAGACATATCTAAATAATGTGATAATGTACCAAGTTGATATTGTGAATCTTTAATTTTTGATGATAAATTTGGTGCTGGTTTTTGGGCAAAAAAAATTTTTTTAGCAAAATCAGGTAATTTTTTAATATTTTGATTATTATCATCATTAAATATAAAATATTTTAAAAAACGTGCACGATCACGTATATCATAATTTTGATCATATTTTGCTAATTGAAAAACATATTGACAAAATAATTTTGTTTGTTCTGGATTATTTAAACAAAGTTTAACAGCTAAATTTAATATTTGTAATTTAACAATATCTTTTTCATTAATAAAACTTTTTGACATTTTTCGTAATACATCTGGTGCTATTTTAGGTACTCTACCAGAATATTCACCAAGTAACCAAAGTATTGATGCACGTGCTTGTGGTACTGTTATAAAATCCATTAATTTAGCCATATGTGCTATTATATCTTTATGTTCATTTGGTTGTGTTTGTAATAATTTTTTAATAACAACAACACTTTCAGCAACAACAACTTCATCACGATTACTTAATAATGATACTAAACCATTTAAACATGTATCAGTAACTTCTTTAATATTACTAGCACAACGTCCAATTGCTTGAATACTAGCACCAACAAATTCTTTATCATTACTTGATATATATGTTTGAAATTCACGTAATATTATACCAATACTTGTTTCAGTTGCTAAATTTGTCATAATATCTAATTTTAATAATTTTATATGAGTTGGATCTGATGTACGTACAAAAAATGATTTTAAAAATGGTTCAAATATATTTTTTCTTGTTATTGATATACTAGCAATACAATGTAATACAATACTTTGTACTTCTCTATGACTTTTTAATAAACGTATTAATGCTTTAGCAGCAATTATAACTTCATTTTTTGGTGCAATATGATGATATAATTGTGCAACAGCCATTACAACTGATGCATTACGACTTTGTAATAATGGTTTTGTATTTCTTAATAATAAACGATGATCACAATCAAGAGTTAATTTTATTTTTTTTTGTATTTTTTTTGATTTATCAGAATCAGTATCAGAATCATCATCATAATCATCATCATCATCATTATCATAAAATGGACGATCTTTATCATCTTCAATATCATCTAAATTTGGATTTATAAATTGTGTTCTAGCATATCTTGTTAACATATTAACAATAACAATTTGTCCCCATTCATCAACATCAACTAATAAATTACATAATTTACGATAATTTTTATGTATTAGATCAATTCTTTCTGGACAAACTTCTTCAAATGCCATAACAGCTGAACCAACAACAAGTGTTGTTTTATCAGATAATAATTTTTCTAAAACACTTATTAATTCATCTTTTTGTTCTGAATCTAATGAATAAAGTTTTGGTATTGCATGAGCTGCTGTTTTACGTACATATGGTGACATATCACTTGCTGAATCTTTTATTGCTAACATAACAATTGGTACAATCATTGATACACGTATACTTGATAATACACGTAATGCACTTGCTCTTATTAATTGATTTGGATCTTTTAATGCTCTTTGAAATGTTGATATTGATAATAATGCTAAATCTTGTTGATCCTCAGCATAACGTACCAAATAAACATAAACTAATTTTTTAACTTCAATATTTTTTGATACAACATTTTTAACAACTGCTGGAAATAATTCTGATGCATCTCTACCTTTTGCAACCATCTATAAAAATTATAAATACATAATTATTGATATATCCAGTATTTATTTATTTATTTTTTTTATTTTAAACTTACACCAATTATTCTTTTCATAGCTTCAAGTTTTAATCCATCTTTATTAGAATCTAACATTTGTTTTAAATCTTCATGTCTATTAATATTAAAAAAAAATATTGGTAAGTATACATAGATATAACTATAATTATAATATAATTATACTTACTTTTTATAGTCTGAATGAAAAAATTTATCTGAAGCCGGATCAGTGCCAATTTCTGGTTCACTACCAGCACCATAAGGTCTGTCATTACTATATGAACCACCTGTATTATTTGACAGTGTACTTGCTGCTGAAGTTAACATTTTTATATTATAATTATAAACACTTTAATAAACAGGATGATTTTTCAAAACTGTTTATTTATTTATTTATTTTTTTGACAGATGAAACACCATTTACCTACTTAGTAAAATAGTAGGCGTCCATATTGTATACACACACAAAAAAAAAAAAAAAACACATATCCGAAAACGAGATGTCTCGAAACAACACTCGAAGTTTTTAAAAAAATAAAAATCGACTAATCGTTCTCTTATTTTTATTTCAATATACGAGTTTGGATTTAAATAAATTAACAAAATTTTAATTAGTTTTAAGATAAGACAATATTAATACGTCAATAGTATTGATTCGATAATGTATCTTGGCAATTAAATATTGTGTTACCAAACAAAATTATTATAGGTACAGGTGTATTACATAATTAAAAAAATAACACATTTAATTATTATTATTTATTTATTATTGATGAAATTTTCAAAAAGTTAATGATAAAAATTGACTGTATAATAATTATTGATTTATTAATTTGATTGATTTTTCTTCTGAATAATAATTAGGGTACTTGTCGAACATCATATGTTCCAATAACATTCATATGATAATATATATATATTAAAACTGCTGAAGAAACAGTAAATGTTGATAATATTACAATTGGTATCCAGGGAATACTATTACTACTTGAATCATTTTCTTTTTTTTCAAGTGACATTGGTTGATTGAATGATGAATTTATATTTTCAGGTACATCTGTTGCTGTTGATAAAGTACTTTCATCTGTTGTAAGCAAAGCACTTGAAACATTTTCATTATTTCCAATTAAAGTTGTTGAATCATATAAAATTGTAGTTTCAGGTAAATCTGTTAACACTCTTGTTGTTGGAGACTTGATGCAAATATTTTCATCAGTATTACTAATCCATTCACAATATGGATCAAATACACAAGAATTTTCAATTCTTTTACACATTTTTAAATCAATTTGTATCAAAACATCAGTAGTAGCAATATAAAGAGATTGATATTTTTTAGATATTTCCATTGAAATTATTTTTCCAGAAAAAGAAGCAACTGAAAAACCATCACGTAGTTCTGTATGAAGTTTATCCATATCAATCCATTCAACAATCTTGGAAATGTAAGGACCTATAAACAATTGAATATAATAATAATATTAAAAACAAAAATATATAAATTATAAAAAAAATAATTATTATTTATTTAATAATTTACCTGATTGAACATAATAAATTGTGTATTCAACATCACTTTCATTATCATTTCGTTTAATTTTATCAACAACTAAATTAGTCATTTTAAGTGGATTATTTTTAAATATATAAACTAATCTACCATTTACAGTAGAATTTAAATCATTATTATCATTTATTATACTTTCATATTTTGATATATTATTATTGCAAATATTTTCATTTATTAAAGTTAAATTAATTGTTTTATCAATATTATTTTGTTTATTATATATTTCCATAATTTTACTATAAAATGCTTTATTTATATCATCAATATGAAAAGCACAAATTCCAGAATCAGTTGATGAACTGAATAAGCCATAAAAATAATTATCATCACCAGATATTTTATAAATACTTTCTGTAAATAAAAATTAATTAAATATAAATTTAATTGGCAAATTATTATTAATATAATTAATTACCCATTTGATTAAATGACGAACATATTAAATCAATTTTTAATAATGATTTCCAAATTTGTTGTACAAATGATCCTTGATTTATTTTGCATATTCTGGCTATTTTAAAAATTTTTTTTTCATACTCATTAGATGATAAATTTTCTTGGAAGAAAAATAATAATTGATCATCAACAATGTATGAATTAACAATCTTTGTATTATCTATAAATTAAGAATAAAAACATTTAAATATTAATAATTTTATTTTTTATAAAATATAATTTTTAAATATCTTATAACTTGTTGATAAAAAAATATTACCTGGTATCAAATTATCTTCTGAAAATAAATTTCCTGCTATTGAATATGAAGAAATGCTTTTAGAATTTATTGAACCACAAGAATTTGAACGATTATCAGGTTTTGAATGACTTGATAACAAAGTTGATTGAATAAAAGTTTCATCACTTGAATTTTTTTTCAAATCAACCATCTCTGAATACTTTATGGAAGTGCTGCATTCTAAAAAGCCCATTGACATACTGTTACTTTGTAATTCCAATGAAACATTTTTCTGAAAAAAATAATAATTAAATTTACAAAATTTTATATAGACATTATATATATATAATAAAAAAAAATTATATACTCACATAAATAATCCAATTTATTGAATTACTAATTTTAGAAGTTGTACTAACTAATAATTGACTAAAATTTTCAGATGATTCATTTAATTTCATGTCAATTATAATGTCGAATTTCTAAAAATTAAATTTTATAAATAAATAAAGTAAATTTTTATAAATATTTTAAATAAATATTTATAATTTAACTTACTGTTATAAAATTATTTTTCTCATAAGAAATTAAATCATATGTGTTGACCTAAAAAAATAATATAATAATTTATAAATATTTTTAGTTTGAAAATAGATATACATATTAGAAACAAACAACTTGTGTTATTTTTGAATGATAAATATATTTTTTTTTAAATATAAAAACAAGATAAGATAAGAAAAAATTAAAAAATAAAAAAAAACCTCACCTGATTCATGTCAGTAATATTTTTCAAATCAAATTTCATCATATTTTTCCTTATCAATAGAAAAAAAAATAATAAAAATAATTTGTATTAAAAAAAAAATTAATTATTTAAATTTTATTAAAAATAATAAAATACTTACACTCCTCCAACAAAAAGAAAATCTTGTTCATTGTTCACATAAAATATATCAAAATCAACATCACTTTTTTCATATTTTTGCACATATTCTATAAAAAATTTTAATCAATTATCAATTAAATTCAAAAATAAGAAATAAAAAAAAAATTATAATTAATAATTTTTACCATTTTCAAGAAACAACTCAGTACAAATTACTGATTCAATTTTGATATAAAATAAAATTAAAAAAATAATTTTTAATTTCATTTTTTCCCAAATAATTTAATGAATAAACCATCAAGTTTATTCAGACAAATTAAATGAATAAAAATAATAAATAATAATGATTTAAAATAATTTTAAAATACTGAAGATGTTGAACTTATGAAGTTTAAAGACCTAACTCAATAAAAAAAAAAGTAGACTTGAGTGATTGATTAATAGTAAATGTAATATTTTTGTGGTGTCAGTACTGTTAAAAACCAAAATGATATTTTTAAAAAATAAAAAGAATTTAAAAAAATTATAAAATTACATAAAAATATATTTTAATTTTTTACTAATTATATTATGTACTTTAAAATGTATATATTGTATTTTATTACAATTTAAAAAAATAAACATAAAACTAGTTATTTTCTAGGAAGCTTTTTAATTTACAAGATTCCATTCTGTTTTTTTTTTTAATCAAATTTAGCGCGCGCAACATTACACACATTCAGGCACCAACACTGACCAACATCAACATGTCAAAATAAAAAAAATAACAACAAATAACAATACAATAAATTTATATTGAATTTTTAATTATTACTCCAAATAAATATAAATAAACAAACATGCAAGTTTATGAAAGATTATGTTGTTACTCAACAGATAAAGATTGGATTAAATTAACTAATTTATTGCAAGAAAAAAATATAATTAAAAATGAAAATGGGTATGTTATTTTATTTAAATAATATTCATATTAATTATTTATTAAAACTATATTTTTTTTTTACAGTAAAATAAATCCTCAAATACTTGCTAAATTAGCAGATATTTTGACAAGAAAAAATATTTTATTACCAATGGATTTGATGATGTTGATTTTAAAATTATTCATGGAATCTTGTGATAAATTATTAAATAAACCACAAGAATTAAAAATTATTAATAAAAATATTGAAATAAATTGTTGGAATGATTTTTATAAAATCATATCAAATAATGATGAATTTTGGATTGATAATGAAAATTATTTTCCATATGAAGGTTTGGGTCAATGGGTTGTTGATTATCTGTTAAATAATTCATCTAAAATTGATGATGAACATTTAAAATTTATCAAAAGATGTATTTGTTTATTGTGTAATATAATTTGTATATCACCACAGTATAATTTACCAAAATTTATACAAACTAATTATTTTAATTTAACAATTTTAAAATTATTACAAATTGATAATAAATTGATACATCATCCATTGTGTGCACTTATTCATAATATAATTTACAATTCAAAAGACATAATTTTCAATGATAATGAATTAAAATTAATTATTAATGAACTTATTAAAGATAATACTGTTATAATTAATCCAGCTTATGATACAATAATGTTTCTTTTAAAAAAATCATCAAATTTTTTATCAATAATCTATAATGATTTATCAACAGATAGAAAATTATATTTATTAGAAATGATAAATGATAATTTAAAAGATATTGTTTATAATAATAATATTGATAAATTAATAATAACAAATGAAGGAATAAATTTTTTAAAAGAAAGATTTAAAAAAAGAAGTGATTTAATATTAAAAACAGAAAAATCATATTTAGATGGTATGGAACCAATTGAAGTGACAATGTTACTTGATATATTGACATTAATTTCATCAAATGAAAAATATAATGAAATTGTCTTACAAAATGATACAAGTCTACTGATAAATGCCATTTGTAAGTTGATAATTAATTGATTAAGAAAATTCATTATTAATATTTAATTGTAAAATATATACTTATATTATTTTTTTTTATTACAGATCTTTTAAGAGCTTTTCATATGGCAGGAAAAAAAAATGAAGAAAATAATTTTACACCATTATCTAAAATAGATGATATTGCACCAAATAGTTTAAATAAAACTATTGATCCAGAAAAACATCCAGCATTTGGATTTAAAGCTGGACTTGTTAGATTAATTGGAAATCTTGTACATTGTCATAAAAAAAATCAAGATACAGTTAGAGAAAATGAAGGAATTGCATTATTACTTGATTGTTGTAATATTGATGCTAGAAATCCATGTATCCTTTTATTAAAAATTAATTATCAAAAAACTATTTTAATTATTATTTAAAATAACAAACAAAAAAAAAAAAATTATCCTTAATAATTTTTATTATAAAACACAGTAATTTTGCAATGGACAATAATTGCAATAAGAAATTTATGTCAAAATAATATTGATAATCAAAAATTTATTCAAGATAGTCATAAAATTCAAACAATTGACAATAATTTAATACAAGAATTGGGAATAACAATTGATAAAAATGAAACAGGAAAAGCTATTGGAATAGTGCCATTATCAAAAAAATAATAAATTATAAAATAAATTCAAAAAGTTCAGGATTATTTATTATAATAATTTTTTTAAAAAATATTTCTACATTTTTTTATTGTATTTAGTTATTGTTAATAATTCAATAATAAATACAATAATTGATAATAAAAAACCTGTTAATAAAATAAAAAATGCTGGTTTAACATTTTCAAGATTAATTATCATATTTTTTTTTTTATCATGTATTTTTGTTGTTGTTAAATTAATTTTATTATTATTAGACCAATATTCATGTATACCACTTTCCATAATATTTGAATGAATAATATTAAATTTTTTTGATGGTGGCCAATGACGACGATATTGATAACATCTTGTTACTGAATATAAAGCTCTTTGTGGTAAATGATAATTATTATCAAAAGATTCAGATGTTTCTAATAAACTTTTAATAAACATTTGACCAACTAAACAAGCATCATTATATTTTGTTATATTTGTATAACAATCATTTGTTTTATTTTTAATAATATATAAATTTTTAATATTATCAAAATTTAATATTTTAAATAATTTTGATCTAACAATAAGATTATAATTTAAATCATTTATATCACTTATTTTTTCAATATTTTTTTGAGTTTTTAATACTGTTAAAGATGACATTAAATCACCAGGATAAATATTATTCATTATAAAAAAAAATCCAATTAATGAAAATATTAAAATTTTCATTGAATTATTATTTGGTAAATTAATTAATGATAAACCTAATATTATTTTTAATATATCAATAAAATTAATTAATTTTTTAAATTTTATATAATAAATATAATTTATTATTATTCCAATTAATAAAAAAATTAAATAAAGTTTTAATGGTGATTGTTTAAGTAATTCAAAACTAGATAAATATTTTTTACGTGTTATTGTTGTATATAAAATTGGTGAACATAAATAAGTTGGTCTAATATCTTTTTTATTATAAATTACTAAAATATTTGTAATAATATCCCAATTATTTTGTAATAATAAATTATCATTATTAAATACTAAAGTATTATTATCATGTAATTTTTCTGTAAGTGGTTTTCTAAGTATATTAATTTTTTTAATAGATACATTCATTCTTGATAATGCCAATAAATTTGGTAAAACATTTAAACCTGATAATTTTGTTTTATTATTTATTATTTTTTCATTAACATAAGGTTCATTTATATAATAACTCATTTTAACTGGATATTTACCAAGATTTTTAGTTTTATCAAAAAATAAATTATTACAAATATTTTTTTGATATAATTTTTCAAATAATGTCCAAGTATGATTATAAATACTTGGTAAAATTTTAATTAATTTCCATGTTTTTGGAGCAATAGATTTATATGGATTGTAAGAAAAAATTTTTTTTTTACCATCAATATCATTGCAAAGATAAATAACATGAAGTAATTCAACTTTCCAAGCAGTTAATAAATAATCTTTGGCTGTGCTGCAATCTGTATTTGGTAAATTATCATTTGATAAAATTGCTGGTCTATCGACATTCCATAAATTAAAATCTTTTTTTAAATTATTTAATAATTTATAAAGATTATTTAATGTACTTGTTATCAATAATAAATTTGGATATTCAATATAAAGATTTTCATTTTTTGTAACATCTGATGAGCTTATATTTGTAATAATTATTGTTGAATAAAACGATATTAAATCTTTTGATGTAATTAACATATTTGTATTTTCAGAAACCATAATAATAGTTTTTGTATTAATAAAACACTCGTTAATAAGATCAATCTAAATTAAAATAATAATTTAATTATTATTTTTTGATTTTTTAATATTTATAATTAAAAAAAAAAAAAAAAGAAACTTACAGTAAAACTTTGTCGATTTTCACTTGTCTCAATCCAAGTTTTACGTTGAAAATTATAATTATAATTTGCCAATACAAAAAAAAAAAATATTAAATTTAAAAAAATTAACAACAATATATTTTTCAGCATGTTTATTCTTTAAATGAATTTCAAATTTTATTTTTACTCTATTTATTTCAAAATCAAAATCAATAAATATATATAATAAAAAAATAAATATTTTTTATTATCAAATTTATGATTGATAATAAAAATTATATATATATATTTTTTTTATTACTCTAAAAACAATGTAATCAATTTACCATAAATTCAACCAATAATTTTATTTTATTTTTTCAGTATATTTTTTCAAATAATTATAGTAAATATATTTTATTTTCACAATCAATCAGTGTCATCATTTTCATACGAAATATTTAATAATTTTTTATTATCAATAATCATAAAAAAAATAAAAAAAAATTTACTAATCAATGTATTGATTAATACTATTTTTTGTTATAAAATTAAAAAAAAAAAATATGTGGACAGTTATACCGAGTATCAATAAATAGTTCTGGTTGTATTAATAGAGGTAAAATAAGGGGCCGGTACCTAATAAGTCTTTGAAAGAGAATTTCTCTTTAAAACATCGCGATTATGTGCATCAATGTGTATTACTTTATGTATATAAATACATATATAAAATTATAAATAAATAAATAAATAAATAAATATACATACGCCTACACTAAACTTGTCTCAAAGTACCGCCTGGTAATATATTTTCGCAAGTATGGCTTGCATATCGAGCTGTTTCTATAATGCTATATTAAAAAAATATATATACTTTTAACTTAACATTTATAACCGACAATTTTTTTCATACACAATATTAATACAATTAATATAAAATATATATATATACTTTATATATGTTTTGAACTTTTGATATACATATATGAATTTAAATTGAAATTCTTCAATAATTTGAACATGTGTATTTTATTTTATTTTTTTTTGCATGTACATAATAATAATAATAATAATAATAATAATAATAATAATAATAATAATAATAATAATAATAATAATAATAATAATAATAATAATAATAAAGTAAAAAAATATATATACATTATTATTTTCGGCACTTATAATATGATATCATGAGTTCTTATATATTTAGCAAGCTAAACAGTGACAGGGATAAAACGATAAATAAGTCATGTTAATGGTTTGCTAATTACAAGACGTCTGGTTAATTGCTTGATTTATATCTGGGACTGTATTATACCACCACTGAGATAATATATAATTTTTTATGTATACCCTTGTGGCTATAAAATCTATAATTATTAATTTTTTTTAATTTTTTTTTTTTCAATATGTCGATAGGACTTTCTATATTTTTAATAAAATTATGAAAAAAAAATATATGACAATTTATTTGATATGAAAATTTGAAAATTTATTTTTTTTTTTATTATTTTTTGTGAAATTTATTCATTTTTTTTTTTTTTAAATGAATTATACGAGACAGTTGGAACTAAATGAGATGTTACATTGTATATATAAATTATACATAGATTATACCTGAATTTATAATATTTATTTATATTAAAATTTTTTTTTTTTTTTTTAACCTGTTTTATCTTTACGACTTTGCATTTAGTTTTAAATATTTCATAAAAGATAGAAAGCACTACTATAAACATGACATTAAAATTTAAATTTTTAATAAAAAAAAAATAAAAATATCTATTTAAAAATTTCAAAGAAAATATATATATAATTAATTAATTTGTATTAAACAATTATTGTAATATTTTTGTTTTATTTTTAACAAATATTATATACTTGAAAAATTATATATAAAAAATTATCAGGTAAAAAATATATATTTTTTTAATTAAAAAAAAAAAAGTGATAAATTTAAAAAGAAATATCAAAATTAAAATTATGAATCTTTAGCAATTAATATTGAGAAAAAAAAACTTTCATGGAGGTCTGTTAATTTAGGGTATAAATAATAAAAAAAAAAAAACACAAAAAAATAAAATAGAAAAATATATACAAAATGATCGTAAATTAATATTTTTTATATATAAAATTTAATAAATAAATAAGAATCAAAGTTGGTGACAGGTATTATATTGAGGGATAAAATTGTTTAACTTAAAATTTACTTAATACATAATAAATCATTAAAAACATTTATAAACATAATTAACATGTGAATTTTTAAGCCCCAAGCAAAATCATGAAAGTATAACTATGTTGTCAACATCATCTAAAAAAATATTTTACTCAACAAGTTTTCAACATGTATTTAATGTAATATATATAATCATAATATATAATTTTCAATAAAATTTTTAAAATATAAAAAATATATAAATCCATTTCGTTTCTAATTTTTTTTTTAAATATAAAATGTTGGCGCCACAAACAACTTTTCTCTAATCAAAGAAGATACGACACACCCACTTTATTCGTTAATTTATATATTAATTTTTTTTTTTTCATATATTATTATGGCTTCGTTTTCATAAACTTGATTCTCATTAAAATTGTCTTACAATAAATTTTTACTAAAAAAATAATTAATATATTTTTTCATTGTTTCTATAAAACTGAGATATAAAAATTGCAATCATTTTTTTTTACTATATATATGCTATTTTTTATTTGGCAAGTAATTATGTTATTTTGCAATTTTACCACTACAATAATAGATTTTTTTAATATATATATATATTTATTTTTCATTGTATTAAAGTTCATTTTTTGATGCCGCATATCTTTTTAAAGCTGTATATATAAAATCCCGTGTTTCATTTCTCTCATCCAATGTGAAACACAATGGTTGCCCTCTAATTATCGAAATACCGCGGCACTTTAAGAGTTTTTATTTTATTTTTTTAATTTTTTGCCTTTCACAAAGTCCATTTTAAGATATACTCACACTGTTTTGTTGTTATTATTTTTTTTTTTTATTAATATTATATATATTTTTGCTTGGTTTTTGCCTCTGTGGCTGCACCATCTTTGCATTCTTCATTTTTTTATTTATTTTATATATATATTTTTTTTTTCAAGATCATCAGACTCAAATTATTATTAAACAATGAAAAATAATATTACATTATAAAATAAAAAATAAATTACAATAAATAATTATAACAATAATCATTGTATATATATATAATTTTTAATTTAAAAAAAAATTAATTGTATATATTTTTGCATGAAATATTAATAAATTTTTTTCTCATATATATATATATATTGATATATTTATATTAATTTTTTATAAACAAAATATGTTGAATATCTTGAAATATTTTTTGACTAACGGTAAAAAAAAAAAATTGTAAAATAAATAAATAGATAAAATAAATAAATAGATAAAATAAATAAATAAATAATTGTTTCAATGGGATGTTTATGGGTTTTAAATTAAAAAAAAAAAAAAAAGGATATATATATATGAGTTTGTGGTGCCAACATATCCTGTTTCCAAGTATCCAATCCCCCATATTGAAAGTAGAATGAAAATTTACAATATCAATGCATGTTGTATATATGAAACTCACTTATTCATTGGTTGAGTCAGATAAAAATATTCAACATGTTAACTCCTATCATGTATACAATATCTTAACCATTTACAATTAAAGTAAAATCATTGAACAATAATTATATATATATATATATTATTTCAAATAATTTTTTATACAAATATCAAATTTTTTTTTTTTTTTTATTAAATCATTCTATTTTTATCTGTACAAGCAATGATAAATGAACAAATGTCTTTTTCTTTTTTTTTCATTCTAAACTGTGTAATGAATAGTCATGTTGATATATATTTATTAATTATAAATTAATTTGTAATTTTAACTGATTCATTTAATTTTTAAAATATATAACTTTTGTTACATGTGTGTTGATATTTTCAAGTGATACTTTCAAGTTGCGTGGGTTTAAATTAAGTAAATAGTAGGAGATTCAAAATAAAAAAAAAAAAAAAATACGCCCATCAAAGCCTTTAGCAATATTGCTACTCCATTTTATATATTACTAATTATATATTTTAAATTATAATTTGTATTACACTGAAGCAGATGTACACTACTTTGTCCTTTCATTTTAATTTTTTTTTTTTTTATTATTGAAAAGAAGCTCTGTTATGTACCAGCCTAATGCACTTTATTGTTACTCAAGTTTTGCAAGATACAAAAGATATATTCTTTCATTTTTTTTTTTTTTTTTGAGGGGTTAGTCTGCTTATAAGTATATTTAAGTCTTCATTTTTTTTTTTTTCAAATTTGGCTATTGGTTTTTATAAACTATTTTTTAAAATTTATTCTAAAAACGGTCAATAAATTTTTTTTTCATATATATAATACAACGCGTGAGTAAATTTTTTACTTTTAAATATCATATTTCTAAAATAAACAACCCTCGATTAAAAAAATATATAAAGCAACTTAGTAATAAATAAATAAATTATCATAACAATATATAAATATAAAAAAAAAATTAGTTCAAGGTTAAAATCTATAAAAAAAAAATTAATTTCTCAAATTTCTTGCAACATGGCCATCAGGTAAAAAAAATTTTTATTTATTTATTTTTTATTTTTACTGTATAAAAATACAATGAGACTGCCAATTCTACTCTTGTCGACATTGTTATTAAAAGATTCATAAAAATTGATAATTAGTTTTTTAGTAATATACACTGAGAAAATTTTTTTCTAAAGTCGAGGAATAATTTTCTTGTTGACAGAAAAAAACTTCTTGGCAATAACTTGTTTAAAATAAAAAAAAAATGGTTTGATTTAAGAAAAATTCTGTTTGTATGAAGAAAGATAAAGTTCTTGTTTGGAACAATATTTTACTTATATTATTCAGATAGTTTCTTGTTTCATGCCATAATTGGTTTGTTTCAAGAAAAATACTTCTAGTTTTAAACCATATGAATTCTTGAAACAAACACTATTATGATTATTATAAGAAAATAGCTTCTTGTTTTGAGTGACAAAGTGGTTTTAAACAAGAAAAAAACTTCTAGAAAAAAGTAACAATACGTTTGTATCAATCAGGGTCACTGCTTCAAAAAAGTAAATATATTACTTCTTTCAAACCGTTTTTTCTCCAAACAAGCAATAGTTATTTTAAAATATTAAAAAAAAAATAAAAAATAATTTAATTTTTTTTTTGTTATTATAATTATTAATTAATAATTATTAATTATTTTGATCAAAGGAAATAAGGAGAAAGGATTTTATATTAGAGAGAGAATTATTTCTAACTGAAAATGATTTTTTTTTTTTGCCTAATGCGGGATTCGAACTCGGGACCGACCGTGTGGGAAGCGAACGCGTTATCCGATGCGCCACGAGAGTTAACGTTACCAAATGAATTTCAGAAGTTATATATAAAGAACTTGAAATATATATGTAAAAAAAAATAAATTTATAAATTCAAATGTGAAAATTAAAATGAAAAATAGTAAGTATATTTTTTTTTTTTTATAATCATAATCAAAGTTAACAATAATAAAAAATTTTATTTCGACTGAAAAATAAAAAAAAACCTTATAATAAATAATTTTAATAAAATAGTTAAAATAAAATAAAACATTAACACAAATTAATTATATAAAAGAAAAAAAAATTTTATTTATTATTTTTATTTTTTATAAACATTTTTTTTTTTTTAACAAAAATTTTTTTTTTTTTTTTTTTATTTAAAAAAATAATGAAATTTTTTTTTTTAAATGTTTTAATCATCAATAATTTACTTAGTAATATGTTTGAGATATTACTTTTTTTTTTTCCCAATTACTTATATTTATTTATTATTTTTATTTTCTATAAACATTTTTTTTTTCAACAATATTTCTTTCTTAAACTTATTAAATAGTATAAGCAATATAAATGTAAATAGAACATAAGAACAAACAGTATGATATGAAAAATTTTTGTTAATTATTCAAACGTCTTAGATCGTTTACAACCGTACGTGCTTTTGGGCGAATTCCTTTAATTTCTAGTTTGTAAATATAATATTGTATAACTTGATAGTGTACAACACTCTGATAAGGAAAATCTAGATCTAATGTAAAAAATGATTTAAACAATATATCAAAAGCTGATAATACATTATTAACTTTCCATTTCACATCGTATACACAACAGATGATTTCTTCAAAACGTCCAACAATTAAAATAATTGGTTGTAATTTTTTTTGTTTTTTCATTAGTTCAGTTTGCCTTTTAGAAAGAGCTGTTTGAACCACATCATCACCAGGCTAAAATAATAACAAATTTTTTTTGAATTTGTATTTGTGTTAAATTATCATCATAAAAATAATAATAATATTTAATATTGAATTTAATTACCTCAACAAAAAGTAAAATGCTATCAATTACATCAATAACACTCATTTTATCTGTAGGAGATCCTCTATTGGTAGGTGGTAAAAGAAAAGCAAAAAGTTTTATTTGTGTAACAGCTTTTTCATTTTCATCTGTATCAGCAGCTCCTATTTTTGCTTGCATTTCTTCGATTTCAGTAATCCATCTAATTTGTTTTTGATTTGTTTTTGAATTTTCAAGTCTTACAAACAAGTTTTGAAGTAAATCATTAAGTTTGTCTGTTGTAAGCTCTTCTGCATCAGGATACCAGTCAGTAAAATCACTTTCAACTAATTCATAACCATTTGGTGTTTTTAAACTAGACCATTTATTTAAAAATTGACCAATTTTTAAAGCTGGTCCATTGTTTTCAGTATTATTATTTTTTTTTTTTTTTTTCTGTGGTTCTTTGACTGACAAAAGATCCTTTTGGCGCATTTTATTGGTTTTTTTCCATGCAGCTTTTACATCTTCCCATGGATCAACATTTTCATCTAAAAAAGCTTTACTTGCTACCACATCTGGATCATCTGAAAGAAATATGTTTGTAATTATTAATATGAAATAACGTTAACAAAAATTTATGGCAATACAAAATTTGAATTTGACTCTATGATTATATTTCAATTGATAATAATAATATTAATAATAATAATAATAATAATAAAATAATATTTCAAATGTTTTCTTATTAATATTTTTTTATTTAATTTAAATTTCTAATTTTTTTCTAATAATAATTATATTGTTATACTAATTGAATTGTTTATTATTTGTATTGAATATTGTTGTTTAAAAAAATTAAGTAATTGAGTTTTTTTATTTAATGTGATGACATTATTTATTTTTAGATAAAAAAAATTTGTTTTCTAACCAAATGATTTTTATTGAATTGAAATTTTTTTGTTAAATTATTATATACACACTCACCTGTTTCTTCATCAGCTTCAAGATCAGTTAAGTTTCTGATGCTTTTCAGTTTACTTTTTTTATTTTTACAATAATGATATAAAAGTCCATAATATTTTTGATCAATTTTCTCATAATACGTGTTAACAACTTCATTGTCAAAAAACTCGGTGATTTTTATAGCCAATGATTCTATTTCTCTTGTTTCTATTCTGTAAATATGATGTAGTAATTAAATTTTTTTATAAAATAATTTAAAAAAGAAAACTAATATTATTTTCAAAATTTAACACATAAAATTAATATACCTGGGCTTCACAGCCATTGCTGCATCTGCAATCAAACGATTAATGATTCTACGATTGATAAGTGGATGAGGAAGTTCGTTTGAATCTGATGCATCATATAAAGCTAAAATTTCTTGGCCTTCAGAAGATAACTCTAGAGTGGTTCTAATATTTAGTGCAGCAATGTAGTTTATTTTTTCTATTTCCGAATAACGTCGAGGACCATTTGGTTCATTTTGGTCATTTTCATCATCTTGATTGTCGTCTGCCTGTAAAATTCAATTATTTTATATAAATTTATAAAAAATAAAAAAAAAACAAAAAAGAGAAGTTACTGTTTTGAAAGAAGGAAGGTGACAATAGATGTAACTTTAAATAACTTTTTAATGACATTTAATTTTATGTTATTGATAAAGTGACAATCATAACAACTTGAATAATTATAATTAATTACAAAAAAGTATTTTATTGTGACTAAATTTAATATATATGTATTGTTACTCTTAAGAAAAGATTAAAACAATGATGACAGTCATACTAGGTGATCAACCTTTCAATGATGTTTAATTTAATACTAATTGAAAATAATTACACTTTGATTAATCATTAAAAAAAATTTTTTTTTTTTTTAATGTAATGAAAACCAAAAATGAAAAACTATAGCAAGACCACACCAGGTATTTTAATATATATATTTTCTTTTTAAACTTGCAAATAAAAAAATTGACTAAAACTACAGTAACGACAAACATAAATACAGAAAATATTATCATTTATGTACTTACCATTTTTTAATAGAAAATTAAAAAAAAAAGGATTATAAAAACACAATTAACATGAACAGCACAAAGGATAAAAATATCAGTGCTAGATACAGGTTTTGACTTGTTGATAGAAATTTGTAAACACACCCAACAAAGCGTTGTATGTCAATAGCACAGGACAGTATATTCGTGTGTATATGTGTGTGTGAATTGTGTAGATAGTGCGCGAATAAGTATTAATGAAACTTGGCGCGTGAGGAAGATACAACTGTGTAACCATAACCTCAAAATTGAGGACAAAATAAAAATATAAACACTGGTATTTCTATAAATTAAAATCATATTTTTTTTATTCGTTTTGCAAATGTTGTACTTAATTAAATAATAGAAGTGAATTAAATAATATTGAAAGGTGAAAATAATAAACAAATAGTTTATATTTTATCATCAAAAGCTTGAGTGATAATTTAATTAATATCATTTATGATAGTTGAATTAATTGGTGGACAACAATTATTATTAATTTAAAAAAAAATATTGGTTTTGCTTTGAATTAATAAAATAAGTATGGCCATTTCATATAATTATTTTTATTTTACTTTGTTACTTTGAAATTTATTAATTCTTTTTTTTTTTTATTATTTTCTAGATGTTGTACTTGATTAAATAATATAAAAAATTAAACAATATTGAAAGGTGAAAATAATAAACAAATAGTTTATATTTTATCATCAAAAGCTTGAGTGATAATTTAATTAATATCATTTATGATAGTTGAATTAATTGGTGGACAACAATTATTATTAATTTAAAAAAAAATATTGGTTTTGCTTTGAATTAATAAAATAAGTATGGCCATTTCATATAATTATTTTTATTTTACTTTGTTACTTTGAAATTTATTAATTCTTTTTTTTTTTTATTATTTTCTAGATGTTGTACTTGATTAAATAATATAAAAAATTAAACAATATTGAAAGGTGAAAATAATAAACAAATAGTTTATATTTTATCATCAAAAGCTTGAGTGATAATTTAATTAATATCATTTATGATAGTTGAATTAATTGGTGGACAACAATTATTATTAATTTAAAAAAAAATATTGGTTTTGCTTTGAATTAATAAAATAAGTATGGCCATTTCATATAATTATTTTTATTTTACTTTGTTACTTTGAAATTTATTAATTCTTTTTTTTTTTTATTATTTTCTAGATGTTGTACTTGATTAAATAATATAAAAAATTAAACAATATTGAAAGGTGAAAATAATAAACAAATAGTTTATATTTTATCATCAAAAGCTTGAGTGATAATTTAATTAATATCATTTATGATAGTTGAATTAATTGGTGGACAACAATTATTATTAATTTAAAAAAAAATATTGGTTTTGCTTTGAATTAATAAAATAAGTATGGCCATTTCATATAATTATTTTTATTTTACTTTGTTACTTTGAAATTTATTAATTCTTTTTTTTTTTTATTATTTTCTAGATGTTGTACTTGATTGAATAATATAAAAAATTAAACAATATTGAAAGGTTAAAATAATAAACAAATAGTTTATTTTTTATCATCAAAAGCTTGAGTGATTATTCAATTAATATCATTTATTATATTAGAATTCATACGTTTATTATTGGTTTGAACATTGTTGGAGTTATAATCAAACTGTAATATTTATTTTTGTTATAACGTCGAGTAGGATTCTAAGTTACAATGTATCAATGCCCGAGTTGTAAGACAGTTCCATGGGCTTCAGATAAGCGAAAAGAAGTTCTTGAACATATGAAAATTATTCATAAATCTTCTGTTAGGTCATGTCGTTGTCCAGTTAGTGAATGTAATTTACCATTTGGTGATATTTATAAATATTTATCACATGTTGATAAATGTCATAATAAGACTCCATTAATTGTACAACAATTTAAACGACAAGCAACAATAAGTAATCAGCCAATTAAAAAAATATGTACTAATTCACAAATTACAAATGTTGATACATTTAATCCGATAAATGTTGAACAAGTTACTTCTAACACAACTAACTTGAAAACAGCTTTCGACAATGAACTCCTCAAGTTTCAACAAGCTTTATATGAAAAAACCGGTAATGTTATTAAAGATTTATACGCTAATGTCTCATTACCAATGAAGGTTGTCCAACAGGTTATAAATATATTTAATGATTTCCAAAAAAGTTCTATTGAAGAATTGAAAAAAATCGAGCCAGAATTATTATCTCGTAGCAGAATAAATACTGCTCTTAACATCTTGCAATCATCATTCTCTAATATAAATTCCCAGTCAAAAGCTTTTAAATACTTTGACATCAAAAAATCATTAATAAGACCAATTCCAAAGTTAGTAGATAACCGTTTACAACCTAAAAAAATAAAAAAATACGGAAGAACACTTTGGCTACCAACCAAGACTTATGTCCAAACAATTCCTATGAAATGTGTATTAAAAAAATATCTTGAGCTACCAAACGTATTAAGTACAATTGAAAAATCATTGGACAGTTCAAATATTGCGTATCCAATAACTTCATTTGTCCAGGGGAAAGCGTGGCGTACAATCAAAGCACAATGTCAAGATAAATTCGTTATACCATTGGCCATTTACTTTGATGATTTCGAAGTAGATGACCCCTTAGGTTCTCACAAAAAAAAAATAGGTGCTTTTTATTATACGATTGCGTGTCTTCCTCCTGAATTTTGTAGTAAATTAGAAAATTGGTTTTTAGCTCAATTACATCATGAAGCTGATTATTCAAGATTAGGGAACAAGAAAATTTTTGGGAAATTGGTTTGTGAATTACTTGAATTACAGAATCACGGAATAAATGTATCAGTATCAGGTGTTAATCGGCAAATATTTTTTCGAGTTGGACGAATGCTAGGAGACAATTTAGGAGTTAACCAACTTTTCGGTTTTATAAAGGGCTTTAACTCATCACATTTTTGTAGAATTTGTATTTTCAGTAAATTAAATAACCAGATGATAACTGATGAAAACCAATGTGTTTTTCAGGATCATAAAAATTATGATGAAGATGTTGAATTGAAAACTATAAACAAAAAACATAGTCGTGGAGTGAGAGAAAGATCCGTTTTTGAACCAGTTTTTGATATGTTTAATTCTCCCACTGTCGATCCTCTTCATGATCTACAAGAAGGAACTGGTAAACGTTGGATATTAAAAATCCTTCTCGACTTGTTGTGCTCAAATGATCTCGATTTTACTCTTCAAGATTTAAATGATAATTTAAAAATGATAAGTATAGATAAAAGTAGTGGTATAAATATTCCTTCACCATTTCAAGACAAATGGATTAGTGATGACCATCTTCCTTATACAGGATCAGAAATGGCTTTTATCATTGAATACTTAGGAATTTTGATAGGTAAATATATTCCTCGTGGAAATAAAACTTGGGAATTTTATATTTTATATAGAAAAATTTATTTCATGATCATGGCACCCAGTTTTCTCGAAGATACACCTAAAAAACTCGATATTTTAATAAAACAATTTTATAAGAAAATTGATGAAGCAAATTTTGGCCATTGTATTCCGAAAGACCATTTCACTATACATTATCCACGGGCAATGGAGATGTTAGGTCCCCTGCGTTATGCTTCATCAATACGAGGAGAAGCCCTTCACCGAGACAGAAAAAGATCAGCTAACGCTGCAATATCTCGCGTAAACTCTCCTTATACACTAGCTTTAAGATTTCAATTAACTATGGCTAAAAAATTTATTGACAACAAGCCAATGATAAATAATGTGACATTCAAAGTAAAAAAAAAAATTTTAATGAAAAGTCTAGAAAAATTTAAAAATTTGGAAAGTAGTCCAGTAGCAGAAGACGAAGAAGTAGAATTGTTATCTGAAGCCAAGTATGATGGAACATTGTACAAATCGGGTATGACTATTATTATCGAAATATTAGATTTGCCGGTATTTGCAGTGATAAATAATATCATGAAAAGCAAGGAAAATATCTATTTCATTATAAATAAATTGTCTACTCTTTATATGGATGAGCATGTCCAAGCGTATGTTGTTGAAGAAACAACGACATGGCTTGTAACAGAAAAAAAAAAACTCGTAAGTTACATGACGTTTTATCCTCAATCAATCGATACTAATACAACTATCGATGATAGTGTTACTAATAATAGAAGTAATGGGGGAAAAAAAAAAGTAATATCTCAAACATATTACTAAGTAAATTATTGATGATTAAAACATTTAAAAAAAAAAATTTCATTATTTTTTTAAATAAAAAAAAAAAAAAAAAAATTTTTGTTAAAAAAAAAAAAATGTTTATAAAAAATAAAAATAATAAATAAAATTTTTTTTTCTTTTATATAATTAATTTGTGTTAATGTTTTATTTTATTTTAACTATTTTATTAAAATTATTTATTATAAGGTTTTTTTTTATTTTTCAGTCGAAATAAAATTTTTTATTATTGTTAACTTTGATTATGATTATAAAAAAAAAAAAATATACTTACTATTTTTCATTTTAATTTTCACATTTGAATTTATAAATTTATTTTTTTTTACATATATATTTCAAGTTCTTTATATATAACTTCTGAAATTCATTTGGTAACGTTAACTCTCGTGGCGCATCGGATAACGCGTTCGCTTCCCACACGGTCGGTCCCGAGTTCGAATCCCGCATTAGGCAAAAAAAAAAAATCATTTTCAGTTAGAAATAATTCTCTAATATAAAATCCTTTCTCCTTATTTCCTTTGATCAAAATAATTAATAATTATTAATTAATAATTATAATAACAAAAAAAAAATTAAATTATTTTTTATTTTTTTTTTAATATTTTAAAATAACTATTGCTTGTTTGGAGAAAAAACGGTTTGAAAGAAGTAATATATTTACTTTTTTGAAGCAGTGACCCTGATTGATACAAACGTATTGTTACTTTTTTCTAGAAGTTTTTTTCTTGTTTAAAACCACTTTGTCACTCAAAACAAGAAGCTATTTTCTTATAATAATCATAATAGTGTTTGTTTCAAGAATTCATATGGTTTAAAACTAGAAGTATTTTTCTTGAAACAAACCAATTATGGCATGAAACAAGAAACTATCTGAATAATATAAGTAAAATATTGTTCCAAACAAGAACTTTATCTTTCTTCATACAAACAGAATTTTTCTTAAATCAAACCATTTTTTTTTTATTTTAAACAAGTTATTGCCAAGAAGTTTTTTTCTGATAAATAGAAGAATTTTTTCTCAGTGTATAAATAATACAATCGTAAAGCTAATAATGTTTGATCATTACACATGAATGAGTCTGTTGTTTTTTTTATTATAATAATCATGTAGCCTAAAATATCTATATGCTATTTTATTTTTATTATTATTCTTTTTTTTTTTTTTTGTTTGCAAGCTTTGTAGCAAATCATCAGTTTGAATTATATCTCTACTCTTTTTTTTTTTTTAAATCTTTTCTTATTCAATAAAAAAAAAAAAATAAAAAAATTGCTGATGATTTATTACATCTTTGAAATGAATGCTTGAATTTTTTTAAATGAAAAATCATAATTTAAAAATAATTTATAATTATATATATTTGAATCAACTTGCAATCAATGTGATATAGTTCCCACGAAAAAAAAAAAAAAAAAAAAACTTTAGTGTATTTTAATTTAATTTTATATTCATTTGAATAATTAATTGATATATTTTTCTCATATAATAAAATTATTTTGAAATATCTGTATAATTATTTGTATAAAAATTTTTTCATAAAATTATATTTTTATGCAAATATATTTCTACAAATAATTGATATACAAGTTGACATTGTCTAGTGTAAATTTAATATTTAAATCGCATCATTAAACTCGTTTCCTTTATTTTTTATATATTTACGAGAATAATTATATTTTTATATATATATATTTATTTCTTTCCTCTTTTGATATTTGTTATATTATTTGTATATCAACATATACACCTACTTTTATTAACCACCAGCTGTCATTATGTTCAACGAGACACAGTTCCTGTTTTTTGTTAACGCAATTGAAATTAAAAAATAATAAATAATAAAAATGTATTACTCAGTTTATTTATCATCATCATCATACAAACATACATATCAGACTGTACTTTTTTTTAAAAATTTTATTTGTTAGAATATATATGAAAAAAAAATTTTTAAAATTCCATTAACATTGAAGAAAAAAAAAAAAAATGTCAATGAAGTTATATTTTCAACATGTAATTTAAAACTTCTAGTTATTTTATTTTTTTATATTTTGTTAATTATATATTTAAGGTTGAATTTTATTTTTAAATTTTATAATACAGATAGAAACTAATAATTACACAAAAATTTATCCAAGTCATCATGTAGCTATATGCATATAGATCATTTCTCTAACATCGAAATATTTCGACCTTCATTTCTCAAAATATAAAAAAAAAATTCTACTAGAATAAATTAGGTAGTTAATTTTTTTTTTTTTTACGTATTCGTCCTTTTTTTTTTTTTGTTTCCTTTGAAATAATTCCATAAATTTTTTTATTTTTTTTATATTATAAATATAAAATACAAGTTTAAAATTGTGACTGGGTCATTGCACGTTTTATTATCGCTACTTTATATTATAAAAAAAAAAAAAAAATTGTCTATCGCACTTAATCAAAAGAACAAAAAAAAGGATTATATATTTTTTCCCACACAATACATTTTTTTAATATTTATTTAAACAAAATTCATAAATATACTTAAATAAAATCGATAGACAAAAAAATTAAAAAATTAAATAAAGATTAGGACAAAAAAAAAAATTGAAGAAGAATCGTTGTAATTTATGTGGCAATAAAGCATATCACGGGGGTCTTTTTTGCATCCACATATACAAAATAAAATTAAAAAAAAAATTTTTTTATATCGATAATCATATCAACTTGCCTTTAACCTTTTCATTTTTTTTTTTTTTCTTTATTAATTTAATATTATTATTATTATTATTTTATTATAATTTAAAAAATATATTTATTTCATGCTTCAAAAATGAATCACGCAAAACGATAGTAATCAAATTTGCACATGAATATATCAGCTATCTCAATAATATCAGTCGTTTTTTATTATACCTTTATGATCTTACTTCTTCATACTGGTATTTATATTTTATTATTAATTTCAAACCAATCAACTTTTTAAAAAAAAATTATATATTAATTTTTATTAACATTAAAAAAGTAAAAAATATATTTAAGAAAAAAAAATAAATTAAATAAAATTAATATAACAATAATAATAATAATAATAATAAATTTCTAATAAATTTTTAATATATTTATATGAAGATCTATTTTCGTAGTTATAAAATAAATTTAATGATAAAGTACTTGTACAAAAAAATGATAAACAAAAAAAAAAATTTTAAAAAAAAGAAAAAGATAAGTAGCAAATAAATAAAGACAGTAAAATATTGAGAGTTTTGAAAAGGTATTATAAGATCGTGATATTATAAGAAAGAGAAAGAAATATGAGGATGTATAGTTGTATATATATTGTATATAGGTAAAATCGTAGAGGCTGTAAAGTCTCGTTGATTCAAAAGGTAGGAAGCCGACAGAAAAACTGGCCAGTTCATTCCTGTTCCTCATCAAGTTCAAACCAAAACTCCGTATTTATAATTTAAAAAAAATTTTTTTTTAATATAAAAAATTAATTATTTAAAAATTTAATTTAAATAATAATTGTGATTGTATTATTTTTATTTAATTAATAGACAAAATAATGAGTTAATAGAAAGAAAAAAAAAAAAAAAAATTTATAAATTGTGATAATTAAAATTGAACCAAACATTTTATATATTTTTACACTCATTGAACTCACCAAAGATTTATTATAAAATATTGTCATTGATGTCACTAATATTTTTATGATAATTAATTTATATTATTATTATTATTATTTTTCTATGATAATAATTATTAATATTGATGTAATTAAGTTGTAATTTGATAGTTGTAAATAGTTATTTAAATACAAGTGACAATATTAAGTTCATAATGGTATTAATTTTTGATAGTGATATTTAGTGATGATGTTAATGATGATGATGATATTGATAATGATAATGATGGTGGTAGAAGTGGATGTATTTTTTACTGATATTATGGAAGGGATAAATAAAAACTCAGGAAGCAAATTTAACTCATTCAATTCACACCCTTCGTCACGATTGTAACGATACCTGTATAGTGTTTTTTTTTTTTTTTTTTTACTTTTAAATTATTATAAAAATAAATTATCTACCTACTTTATAGAGTTTATATAAATTGTGTGTGTTTTTTAAATTTTTCGTTAATATAAATGACAAAAAAAAAAAATAATAATAATATATTAAGAGACTGGAATTTAATTAGATAAAATAAATAGTGCAATTATTTTTATCAAATTTAATTAGTAATTATAATTTGCTAATTGCATGTTACGGATGACTTTACTTTATAAATTTATCATTATATTATTAATGATTTAATCAACGAATAAATAAATATCTATAATTGAATTTACTAAAAAAAAAAAATAAATTAACTTGACTTTCTCTAATCAATTTTTATTATTTTTCATATAAACAAGTGTTAAATTTTATATTTTATTTATTAAATTTATAAAAACTAAATTTTTATTATTACTTCTGTGTTGCTGTTTTTTTTTTTTAATAACGTAATTTGTGAATTTGTGTTAATGTGTTTGTGTTTTATTGAAAAATGAAAAATAATTAATTTATAATATTGTGAAATTAATATATTGAGTATATATATATAATTTTTAATTATATTTTTTTTTTTTATTATTATAAAATAATTTTTATAAAAAAATATTTATCAAGGTGATTGTGATGTAAGAGATGCGTCGTGGTGATATCGCGGTGATCGCGATAGCCCTTATTACATTTGGGCTAATCCAAGCCCCTTATCAATCAAGGTAAAAATTTATATATAATAAAAATTTTTTTTAATAAATATATATATATAAAAATCAACGTAAAACTTGATTATTATAAGCTGATTTTTTTTTTTTTAAAATAAGAATGAGCCAGTTACATGTTGGGGGCTTTAAAAAAAAAATCTTGTAATTAGGTCTACCTGAATATGCGTCTCAAGATCATTTTATATATTTAAAAAAAAAAAAAATATTATATACACGCAAGACCACCACCTTTGATATTTCATTTTCGGCACATCACACACACACATCATTTATATGTATATAAATAAAAAAAAAAAAATTTATCCAATGAAATTTAAGATCAATTTGCAATATATAAATTTATTATAAATATATATATAGATGTGTGTGTATTCTTTTATCATCATTCAACATGAAGATCTTCGAAAGAAAAAAAAAAAAAAATTAATAAAAATAATCCATTTGCAAACTCAAAAAAAAAAAAAAAAAAAAAAAAAATTGCGTAATATTGCATTGATTCAATAAAAAAAAAAATTAAAAAAACTTAAAAGAAATTTCATGTTTCCAATCAATATATTTTATTAATAATGATGGTATTAATTAGAGTGAAATTAAGCGGTGAAATGTAAAAGATTGATGGACCACCAGAAAAGATTTAAAAAATAAAATAAAAATATTAAAAAATTAAAGAAATAAATCATGTTATAAATTTAAAATTATAAAAATTTATATTTTTTTATTTTATAATATTTAAATTATTGACTTGAAATAATTTTAATAATAATTTTATAATGATTTATACATTGTATATATATATATATATTAAATTATATAGTGATCATTTTTAATAATCAATAAAAAGTAAATAATATATACATGCAATATGAAATATATTATGTCTAAAATATTTGATACATATATAAGTATCATCACAACAATTTACAATATATATCTACTCTCAAACAACATGTATATACACAAAATATTATTGTAAATATGAACCTTTTGGGTATAAATTTCTCATCAACATATAATCCAATCTCTTCATCGAGGTCAATTTAATTATTAAATCACTCAAATCAAGGTCATTTTTTATATCAAACAAGTTTTCAAGACTTGATATTATTTTTATTTTATATATATGTATCAATTATTTATCAAAAAAAAAAAAAAATGTTTAAATATCGCACACTTAATTTGATTATCAAAAATCAATAAATAAATGAGTTTTTTTTTATCAATAAGTTTATTATATTTATTTAAACTTGAAAAAATAAATTGTTTTATTATATTGTATTTTTTTTTTTTGATAATGATAATGATGATTTATATATATCAACTTATAAATCAATTTATATTATTAAATATTTATTTTTCATTTTGATGAGAATTGAATGATTTTATATATATCTTTACATATATTGTATATTTAAATGTAGATATAATTTATTATTGATCAACTGTATCTGATTTCAAAGCCTGAAGGCAAAAGAATGATCATATTTGACTTTATGAAAAATAAGAGACATGTATCAATACCATAATACTTGTATGTTTATATTATATTATATATTGATATGTGAATTGTGGTGTGTTCATGCTCCAAAAGGTTGACGTACCATATTTTTAAATTAAAAAAAAAAAAAATTAAATTGCAATCTGATTTGTATCAACTTACAAAATTTCAAAATCAATATAAATTAATTATTACTTATTTTATTTTTTTATTAAAAACTTGTATTCGCTATAATATCAATTGATAAATTAATTTAAAAAAAAAAAAAAAGGACAATAAATATACAACGATAAAATATATATTTAAATAAATTAATAAAAAATTTCTATTACTTATTTTTTTTTTTTTTTAATTTCATTTCCATATATATTTTCAAGTCTATAAATTAAAATATATATTCAAATAAATTAATAAAAAATTTCTATTACTTATTTTTTTTTTTTTTTAATTTCATTTCCATATATATTTTCAAGTCTATAAATTAAAAAATAAAAAAAAATTCTCATATATTTGTAAACAATTCAAAAGATTAACCAACTTGATAATTTTATTTATTTTTATATATTCTGGTAATAAATATCAATGCAAATTTCAACACACAAAATATCAAAGATTAATAAATAACAATCTGTATATATACTACTACTAAAATACCCATTGAAAATATAATAAACGGTATATATCTTTTGATGATGATCGTATAATAAACCTGCTCATGACATCAATCACTCTTTGGGTACTTTACTGTCATCAGATATTTTCAAGCGGTATTTATCCAAAGAAAATTTTAAAATCATATAAATTCTATAACCATCATCATCATCATCATTATAATTATCATTATCATCCTTTGCAAATGACGAAAAAATAATATTAAAAAAAAAATGAATTATCTGAATGTATATAAATTTTTTTTACGCCTCGTTGTGTCTATAGAAATGTGTGAATAGAGTAAAAAAAAAATATATAAAAAAAAAAATCTAGTTCACCATAATAATACTTGTGTGTCCACCCACAAGATAGTTCAGTACATTTTAGTACTGAATGAGTTTTTATCTTAAATAAAAAGAAAAATACTTTTGAATAATAATTTCGTTGACAGCTGAATTTTTACATCTAGCAGGTCAACCGACAATATATATATATATATATATATTTTTACCTATATATAGGTACTAAATCTTTCACAAATTGAAAAAAATAAAAATTTTTCTATACACTTTTTTTTTTCTTTTTTATCTCATTTCGTTCTGCATCATTTTAAAATTTTTCTCTGCGTGAAAAATCTTTTGATCTACTGCGACCATTTAAAAGTAAATTTAATATAAAAATATATATATATATATTCATGGTTGTTAAAAAAAAATTTAGATTCTTTGTTAAACCATATATAGATATTTATTTTTTTATATATATTTTTCAAATTTTCTTGTGTAATTTTAGATAAAAACTCATAAATAATTATTATTATTAAAAAATATGTTAAGATGTATATAAAAAAATATACTAGTGTATATTGATTTTGGGTCAAAGTAAGCCTACCATTGAGCAAAAAAAAAAAAAAAAAAAAAGGGCCATGGTATTTGAAAAAAAATAAAATATATAAAAAAATACGAGAAAATAAAAAACCAATCGTGTCTTCATCTCTCAAAGGTGGCGCGTTAGCATTTATTAGTCGGCGGTTACTAGCAAATATTAGCTTCTTCATCGTTAAAATAAAATTACATGTAATATCTATATATACATATAAAAAAAAAAAAAAACAATAATAAAATAAAACTAGAAAGATAAAACTATTATTTCAAAATAGTAAAAAAAAAAAAAAAATAAAAAAGACCATTTAACATTATACAAAACAATAATGTTTTTATGATTTATTCGTTAACGAGTTATAATTATTTATACAAAAAAAAAAATTAAAAAAAAAAAAACCATTTAAACAATAAAAATAAATATAATAATAATAATAAATAGTAATAATACGAAAAGGATAACACAGAAGACATGAATAAAAAATAAAATAAAAAAATTTTTTACTAAAAAGAATAGCTACCGAATGAATGTTTTATTTTATATACTACACGTTTTACATTGAGTTTTGCAAATATAATAATAATAGTTATAATAATAATAATAATAATGAAATACAAAAAAAAAAATGGCATTTGGCAAAGATATCCAATTAAAATGAGCATGCAGTGGTCAGTATACACATACAGCATAATAAGAAAGTGGTATAAAAAATTGAGAGAAATGGAGATCAAAAAAAAAAAAAAAAAGTATATATATAACGGGAAGACCACCTTGCCCTAAAATGTCCTTTCGATGTTTGTTATATATACAACTGAAAAGGGATTTTTTTATTTTTTATTTGGTACATTTATATATATATCGAGAGACAAAAGGGCCAAATGTGATGCTGAGAACTAAATATATATGTTTATATATTTATAGGTTTAAAAAAAAGGGTTAAAATTATATTAAGAGGGGATGAAATACATATATACAAGGTACATCAGTTTAAAAAATAAATAAAAAAATAAATTCTTCAATTTTTTTTTAATTTTATTTTTATATAATCCATCGAAAAAAACACCATAGTCCGCCATGAAAACGACACACAAAGCACCATTAAAATATTTTCAAGAGCTTTTTTTTTTTTTTTTTTTTACTTATACTGAATGTGAATTATTTGAATTATTATTATTTATTTATTTTTTTTCTATTCACATATACGTATAGGTATGTGGACATTTTATACTTTTATTACAAGACACAACATATTTTTTGGGGGAATTGAGATGAAATAAAAAAAAAAAAAAGCTCAGATATGTTGAAAATCAAGAATAAAAATGTACATATATAAAATGTAAAAAACAAAAAAAAAATTATTGAAAAGCAGTGAGAGAATATAAGATGAAATAACAAAAAAATAAAAAATTCACAAGTATTTTGTGCACTTGTATGATTTAAATTGATTAAATACACAAAAAGGGTTGAAAATAAGAAAAAAATAATTTATAACTTTTTTTTTTTTTTTTTTTTTCTTATTCTGACCATTTTAAGAAGTCTTGTTTTCATGTTTTATTGGCACAATGATATTGCCTTGTTCCCATGATTATATATGTATATAAAATAAATTGATTATTTATATTTTTAAATTCAAGATAATATTATAATTTAAAATAATTCACCTGCAATGGGAATTTACAGGTTGACAAAAGTTTTTTTTATTTTTTTTTTCAAACCTGTTGTTGTCATCTATTTGAAATATATTTATTTTTATATAAAAAAAAATAAAAATTTTCTCTACATATTTTCTTATCTATTTTTCATTATATTAAACTGGTTATTTTATTTTTATTTATATTTATATTAACAAGTTAAAAAATCTGTTGATGATAATAAAGATAAAATTTTCATAAAACAATTGTCCTAACCCATTATCAAAAAAAAAATATATATATATAATATATAACTAAAAATAGTTAAAATAAATTTAATTATAATTTGATTTAAAAAATATAAAATTATGTATAATCAATCATAATTATCTACATTGACAGAACCATTATTATCCCTTCAACGAAACTCACAAATAAATTCGTTATAAGCATTTTATTATAATATACATAAATAAAAATAAAAAAAAAAAATTTTATTTAACAAATGTAAACACAGGTAATAACACATGCCAAAAGCATCTAATCTCTCATCCAGTAATATTTAATATTATTTTTATATATAATACTAATTAAATTTAATATGATTTCTCAAGCACTCAAAATTTAGCATGAAAAAAAATAATAAATTAAATAAAATAAATAATATATATATATATGTATATAGGATATATTTGTTTTTAGCTATAACATTTAATTTTTTTAATTTTAATTTATTATCCTTAAAAAGGATATGTAATTTTTTTAAACCAATTGGAAGTGCTGAAAGAATTGAATTGTGGCGCCGTCCAATATATCTTTAGGCGCCATAGGGGTTCAAAAAAATTTTTTTTTCGCCACCTAATATCAGTGTTTGCATATGCCTTTTTTTTTTTTGTACAAAAATGAACTAGGTTTTTGTATGTATATATTAGCTGTATATATAAAACACTGAAATTATTAAAAAAAAATTGAAGAAGATATTTTTTTTTAAATAAAAAAAAATAGAGGCAACCTGTCTACCTGGCAACTTTTGGAGAGAAGAGATCAGATTCCAAAGATATACATACCAAAAAAAAAGATATAAAAAAAAAAAAAGGGATATATGTATATATCTAATATATAAAATTGAGGGATTCAAAGATTTATCCGACGGTGAAAAGGACGATCGTGCTAAAAGCTTCTACTTGTTAAGGCACCAAAGGTGAAAAATAATAATTCAAGTATCTTTCGACACCTGCCTATTTTTATTTTTATTAATTTTTTTTATAATTTAAATATAAATATATATTAAATTTATTTTTTCATATAAACAAATATGAAAATTTAAATGTTAATATTTTTTAAAATTTTATTTATATTTTTTTATTTCAAGATTCATATAAAATTTTTTATGATTTTTATGAAAAAAAAAAATATATATATATATATATGAAAATTTAAATTTTATTATTATTATTATTTATTTTTTAAGTTAATAATAAAATTAAATATTGACATATTTTAATTCTTTTTGAAGTTACCGAAAATATATATTATGAAAAGTCCATTTAAAGATATTACGACATAAGTATATATATTTTTTTAATTTATTGAGTAATGTATTTTACTTTGTCGCTTGTTTTTTTTTTTTTTTTTTTTTTTATAAAATTTGTCATGTACACTTTTAATTTAAGTTATAACGTATGTTTAAATTTTAAATATCAAATATATGATAAAATTTATAAAATTTAATATAAAAAAAAAAAACAAAAAAATTGAAAGCTTTTTAAAAAAATGGCATGATGATGAATAATAGTAAATTCATGTATTTGTTATCTGAATCTTGAAACTTTGCAATATGCATTGCAGTAAATCGCATTGCAAATACAAGTACTTATTCATTTTTTTTTTTTTTTTTTTTTATATTTATACATATGTATAACTTGGTAAATTCTTTTGATTATTCTTAAAGGTGCTATACATCTACTAAGATATAATATTTCTTTGAGACAATATACATTTACAATGTCTAATTTTTCAATGGCATTTTTCTTTTGTCTGAATTCATTCAAAGCTTTACACAAGATATACAAATATATATATATAATTTATTTTTTAAATATTATTTGCTATTATATTTATTTATTAATTTTTTGTTATATATTAAAATAATTTACAAAGATGCATCTATGATATATATAAAGTACTGAAAAAAATATAACCAGATGGTATCTTCCAATCATACACGTCTAGAAAGTCAGACTTGTGACCTCACTCATAATGAACTCTGTATATTTTTTTAAATATTATTTTTATCTTTTGTATTTTATTTTTTTTGTTTATTTTAAACAACAATGTATAACATTAACAATAACACACATACATTGCAAAAAAATAAAAAAAAAAAGAAGGAAAAAAAAAAACCATATATATATCATAAGATTTTTGAGTTAGTTTTGCAAGAACAAGACTTTAACAAGCTGATTTTTATCACAAAAAAAAAAAAAAAAAAAAAAATGTAAAACAAAAAAAAATATACATATATATAATTTCATTTTAAATTTTATATATTAAAATATTCTTCTAAAAATGCATGAATATGTTGAATGAGAAAATCTACATTTTAAAAATTTTTTTTTCAACAAAAATATATATATATTTATTTATATTGCATTTTTAAAATTATTATTAATAATAAATAATATTATTCTAACAATCATAAAACCCCTCTTATAAATTTATTGTAAAAAAAAAAAAAATTAATAAATATAAATTAGCAATTTGTAATTAGGACAAATTAATTTTACTATTCAAAAATAATTTAAATATATATCAAGATTATTTTTAATTTTATATATTATAAAATTAAAAAATAATAAAAATTAACATAAATTGTGAGAGCTGGTATATATTTTATGATTTTATTTATAATCATAGATGAGAATGCAGTATAAACAAGTACATCATTGATGCAACCTGGTTTGTGGTAATAGACATAATAAAAATTGTAATGATGATTAATAAATTCTTTAGGGTGGGTGGTCTTGTATATATATTACAAGACAACGACATCTTTGCAATTAATATATTTTTGTTTGTCATAATAATAATTAAAAATAATTATATAAAGATAAACAAAAATTGAAGAAGAAAGCTAAGGAAAATATTATTAATCTGTGCAAAATTAATCATACAAACTGATTTTTTTTTATAAAAAAAAAATTAAATTGCAGTTGACAAAGTTATAATAGATATATGTATAGAAAGTTTAAATAAATAAAATTATTTTTCTGTTTATAGTTGTTATAATCAGCAATATATATCTTCCTACACTTGTATCAATTATTAATAATTATTAATTAAAATAAAAAAAAAAAAAAGTTAATAATAATTTATAAATATATATAATATAAATCATAATGTCAAATATAAATACAGGCGCCAATATGAAAATTTGTTTAATAATTTATATAAGTATATTTATATTTTATTAAATATTTTTTATTTTTATATAAGCATTAATAATATGGCGTTTATTCTGTTATTATTATTTGTTTTTTTATGTTAATATTATTTATGTTTATATATGTATTTTTTTTATGTATAATAATTTAATAAAACAAAGCTGCATTGTCGGTGTATAGATATATAGATTCAATCTAAATATTATATTATTTTGTATATAAAAGTATTTATTATAAAAATTAAACACAATGCATGATATAACGCCTACAATATAAAGTATTTTTTCATCCCACAAAAAAATGGAAAATTATATTAAATTATTTTTTAGTTAAAGTATAATGAAAAAAAAAATATATATTCACGTTTAAAGATGTAGCCAAAAAAACATATCGAAATCTAAATGTAATAATCAATCAAAAACTACTACTGTGTTTCGAATAAAACAACTAAGTATTTTATCTATAAAAAAATATGTTTCTTCTAAATTTTAATACATCAAACTATTTGTATTTTTTTAAAATAATTATAAGCAATAAAAAATAAATTTAAAAAATTAATCAAATTTATTTATTCATCTAGAATCAATTGATTATCTTTTAATTTATTTATATTTATTTTTATTTATTTTATTTTCTCATCATATATTTAAAACAAAATAAGCTATCTTTTTTTTCTTTTTCAAGCATCTATATATTTAATTAGTATATTTATACATATAAGCTTTTAATTTTGTTATTTTGTTAGTGTTTTTTCTTTTTATTTTTATTAGTATTTTTTTTATATATCTAAGTGGAATTAACAGTTTTTTTTTTTACTAAAAATATGTTTTTTTTTTATCTATAAACTATCCCTTACAAAAAATAAAAAAAAAAATGCTTATCTTTTTTTAACCGAACCTTCAATAGACACATTATCTTAAGTATATCAATAACTTAAATGACCATTTGTCAGTAATTTACAGATTTAACAAATTATATACAAAAAAAAAAAATCCTCTATATCAACTGTATATTTATAATAATAATTATTATTATTATTTGTTTCTTTTTAAATTTTATTTTAGTTGTTTTTCAATGTGAAAATTTTTACTTAACCGTTATTGATGTAAAAAAAAAAATATTAAATTAATGATAAATAAGTATCCATTTATTAAGGATAATCCATACAAAAAAAAAAATAATTTTTAATATTACAAGAAAATTATATCCAGGAAACTATAAACTAATATCAAAAGTAACACATATATGTTTGTATCGTAAATACTGAAATCAGAAGTTGAAAAAGCTAATAAAATTTACAATTTAATGAGCCCACCATGAATATTATCCTACTTAAAATGACTAAAAAAAAATTATATAAAAATTGATAACAAAAAAATACGTATGATAATAAAACGTAGTGTAAAAAAAAAAAAAAAAAAAATGTATATAAATAAAAATGAAAATTAATAAATAAAATTATACGCGATTACTAATGTCAGATTAAAATAAACTATTTCTAATACAACTGATATTTTAATTTTTTTTATTATTAGAATTAATTTATATATATATATATTTCAAGGTCAAATTATTGTCTGTCATTTTTATTTAATTTTGACATTTAGTGTGCATAACATGGTCATGGTAGATTATCAATTTACTACGCTAAAATGCATTATAAATTTTAACTTAATCGCATTAGTTACAGATTGTGAAAAAAAAAAAACTATTTTAAATAAATAAATTAATTTTTATATATTTAATTTTTATTTATTATTATTTATAATTTTCTTATTTGTTTTGATAACACCATGACTGAAGAATAAACAAACATAAATATATAAAAATTAAAATATTTTAATACCAAATAATTTTGTATCTTTCATATATTGATATAATATTTTAATTATTATTTAGATTAATAAAAAATTACAAGATCTATATTTATGGTGAATTTTAGATATTTAAAATAAAAGAAATTCATAAAAAAAAAAAATTCCTGAGAAAATATATATCATCAGATAAATTTTAGACTTTAAAAAAAACTTGTAAAGTAAAATATTTATCAACTTTATTTCCTTTAAAAATTATTCATCAAAACAAATTCTAAATTATTCTAAACAATCTAATTTTATATAATACAAATATATTTATTATTATTTAAAATTAGAATAATTTTTCCATTTAATTATAATATTTATCAATTTTTAAATCAGTAACTTGTAAAACAAAAAAAAAAAAAACTAATTCCATCAGATATTGAGCAAAAAAAAAAAAAAAACTATATATTTTTTAAATTAAAAAATAAAATAAAAAAAAAAAAAAAAATTTGTATTATCTTGGATAAATTTTTTGGGTGCTTATTTTAAATATGCACATGAGATGAATCCTCATTAAAGCTTTGATTGCTTATACACACGCAGCTATTTAAGCACGCGACTTTAAGTGTCACGTTTAAAAAATTTTTATTTTTTTTATTAACATTCATTTATATTCTCACAAGTATATATTAAAACAAAAATATAAATTTCATATAATTATTATTATTTTAAACTGTTATTATAATATATCTATGAAGATTGTAAAAAAATTTTTTTCACATAAATAATTTTTAAAACTGGTTCCTTTTTTTTTTTTTTTTGTTCTATTTTTTTATATTTTTTCTAGACATAACTGTGTGAAGAACTAGATTTTTGAATCTTCATCTAATCTGACATAATTTAATTTTTTTTTTTTATATATATATTAATCTTTGAAAGGATTACGTTTTTAGCTGACATCTATTACTGAATATTTGATATATCAAGTGTGACAACAATCATATAAAAAAAAAAAAAATATATTTATCTATGATCGATTTGTTAAAAATATGGGATAAATACCATGTCAGTTATTATTATATACATAAAAACATCATGACACTATGACTTCTACATTCTTTTCATTTTGATAATTGAACAAAAAAAAAAAAAAATATTAATATGATACAGCTTCTATTCAAACTAATAGTTTTTTAAATTTATATTTTAATTGTAAAAAAATAAATAATTTATGATGATAGCTCAACATGTAATTATACTACATGCACATTTATTAACTGCAAAAATTTATATTCATTTGTATTTATATATATAAAAAAAAAAATATAATAAATCATTGTTCATATAAAATTATGTACTCAATACACATACTAGGTAGCTAATGATTATCAATGATATTTTATATTTTGTGTTGTTATATATATATATAGAAAAAAAAAAAAAACAATTTTTATTATTTAAAATAATTTAAAAAAAACTATTGATTTATCTTTTTAATAAAAATATAAAAAAATCATTTAATTTTTTTTTACTTAAAAGGTGTGATAAATTCCAAGAATTCATTGACGATATGTTACCCCCATAATTTATCTCAATCAAAATCAAAATAACAGTTATTAACATGAACGTGTATTAATTTAACAAAAACCCCAATAACAAAGAATAATAATAAATTTCTAGGTAAAAAAAAAAAAAGGGTTTTATTATCGATATTAAATTTTTAGCTTTTGTATTTCATCATTAAGATAATAGTTTCGTGATAAGCTACTGTTAAAGTTGAATATTTTTTTTTTTTAATAAAAATTAATTTTATATAAATTTTATACTGAGAATTTTAATCATTGTTTATTGATATTAATAATTGCATTGTTGTGTAAATTTTTTATGTCTATATGTCGATGAAAAATTATATAATATTATAGTGATTTTTTTTTTCTGAGAAATATTAATGATATATTTGAAATAATAAAAAAAAAAAATCTTAATAAAACAGTTATATTTTTTTATGTGTAAAATAGGGTGGGTGTTGAGGGTATTTTTTTTTTTTTTGTTAAATTATATTTTCTTGTTCTCACGTTTGTCAAGACACCTTGTTGATTATATTATGTGGTAAAATTTTTGGTACAATTTTTTTTTCTTTTTTTAGACATATATTTGCATTCCAATGCAAATAATATTGCCTTTGGGTTTTATTTAATTTTTATTTTTTTTATTCAAAAAAAAAAAAAAAAAACGTAATTGTTGCAATTTTATACTTCTCAGAAATATATTCAAACTTTATTTATATAACAATTTATGTATCATTATTTTTTGTCAAATTTTCTGTCAACGTATCATCATTTTTTTTTTTATATATAAATTATAAAAAAATAAATTATAAAATTATATCCTCAAGTATTCAATCTTATTATATAGTATATATATATTTAAAAAAAAAAAAAAAAAAAGGGTTGTGAAATGATTTTAGCTCAAGGCAACTCAACAAATTTACAGTCAGTTTTCATAAACGTTTTTTGAATGAATTATTTAATAATTATGTGTTGTTGTTGTCAGTTAATCATGAAACATGTTCATCATCAAAAAAAAAAAAATAATAAAAATTTTGTATTTTAAAATTTAATATATTTATTTATCATTATTAATGTGTTTTTAATATAAATAATTAAATGAATTTAAATTGATAGTTAATTGTTTTTTATTTATTTTTTTTTTAGATTTGTTGGTGCAGTATTTGTTGGTGCAGCAGTTTGTGCTCGTATACCAGGTTTAGCTAAAAGTCAAAGAGAACAGTGTAAAAAAGCACCACATGCAATGCCAGCAGTTGGTGAAGGTGCTGAATTAGGTTTACGTGAATGTCGTTATCAATTTAGACATCATAGATGGAATTGTTCTCATGTTGTTAATGAAAGAATATTTGGACACGTTGTTGTTGTTGGTAAGTTTAAAAAAAAAATACTTTCAATACTTTTAATATATTATAAAATAAAATAAAAACTTGATCAAGCTTATTAAATTTTTATTTTATAATTTTGTTTTTTTATAAAAATAATTTTGTTGCATTAAAAAAAAAAAAAAAAAAAACCAACAAAATATACATATACAACATGAGTATATGATTTTTTTTAAATCGAAATTTTTAAAACTGGTTTAAAAATCAAATTCATGTTGAAGATGTATTTAATCTTCAAGATACTTAAAAGAGAGACTATTACATTTATAAATAACGGATAAATATATAAATTTAAATTTAAATTTTTTTTCAAAAAGAAAAATTTAGTCAAAAAAAATATTTAAATGACTCAATATGCTAGAATTATATCAAATTGTGTTTTATATTTAAAAAAAAAAAATACACAGATATAATATAAATACCGGGGATTATCACGTATAACTTAAAAAAAATAATCATAAATTTATATAAAATTAAGTAGATGCCTTATTTTTTGAAAGGGTTAAATTATAAATATATAAATTTCACTGACCTTTTTTGAAGAAGATGTTCATTCTTCTTATGACTGCAGTAAATAAGTAAAATCTGAAACATAAAATAAGATATAAATTATTAATTATAATTTCATTTTCATATAAATTATTTAATTCCAATTATTTATTATTAATATTTCATAAAAAAAAAAAAAAAAAACTCTTTTCAAGTACTCTGTCTATTTAAAAAAAAAAAAAAACACATTATAAGTGTTAATTTGACTAACAACTATTTAAATTAATATGAATCACTCGAGTTATTTATTTTTTAATATTTTATTTATCACTAATCCCTGTGATATTTATCTTTTTAAATGTGAGTATTAAAAAAAATTCAATTTCAAGTTGTCAGATAATACCAATGTGACAAATATATAATAATAAACCAATTGGATTTTGTGCTCGTAATACCTGGATTATCAATATGTTCATATTTTTTTATTATTATTTTTTTTTTTTATATATATTTAAATGTTGTCATTTGTATAAATTCCGATTCAATGTTTGTAATAATATTTTTATATTTTTAATATTTTATTTATTGTTTTTAAATTTATTATTAACATTGATTTCATGAGACATTAATATTGTCATTTATTTCTTGTTTGATGTTTATTTTATTTACGTGGGTTTCTTTAATCCATATCACAAAAAAAAAAAAAAAAAAAAATTATTATATACACTATACATTGATACTTTTTAAAATATATATTATAATTTTTTTTTTTATTTAAACATTTAAATTTCTTGTTTAATACAATGTATATAAAACAATAATTTATATATTTATTTTGAATAATTGAAAATTTTTTTATAATATTTTTTTTTTTTTTGTGATAATTATTTTAAATTTTAAAAATTATTAAAAATTTTTATCTTATGATTGTCCACCTACATCAATTATAGAAATTATGAATAAATATTGTAAAAGAGAAAATTAAATTCCAAGAATAATACAAATGAAAAATTTGAAAAAAAAAAATATAAGAAAATGATAATATATTTATATGACAGAAAAAAATATTAATGATATAAGGCCAAAAAAATTAATGGATATATGTGAGAAAAAATATTTTAAAAAATTTTTATAAATAGAGGGAACAGTTGGTAATGCTAACTTAATTAGTTAATTAACAGTTTTGTTCAAGATACCGAAGCTAAGTGCAGCCTTTCGGCATATTATTTCACTCTCTCTTTTTTTTTTTTTTTAAATTTATATATTTTTTAACTCAGTTTAAACATTTGTTTATTTTTATGTAACAAAGTAAATAATAACTCATTTAAAAATACAAATTTCTACTGTTTAATTATAATCAGTTTTTTTTTTTGTTGTAAATAAATTAAATATAACTTTAATTTTAAAATTTTTTTATATCATAAAAAAAATTAATTAATTAGTTCAAAATATAAACGACGTAATTAAGACATTAATTACTTTGATAAAAAAAAAATTAAGATAAAAGTAAAAAAATAAATTTAGTAAAAATCATATTGAAAAAAAAAAATTAATTTATATATTTAATTTTCAATGATAAAAGTTAAATCATGAATATTTTTTATAATTTTAATTCTTGATAATTTGTATATATGTATATATAAAATTAAATTTTGTTTTCAAATTTATATGTAATATATTTTTAATTAATTTTTAAATTGAAAAATTATAATATGTGAATTTTTATGATCAAATTTTTTTCATAATAAAAAATAAACAAAATATATATGTAAAATATATTTTAAATCTTGTCATGAATTTTATGTGAATATACAAAGTTTTTAAATATAAGCATGTACACATCGATTGAATTAATAAGCATCCTTGTATATCAATATAATTTTTTTAATAAGAAAAAAATAATTTTTGTTAAATCAACTGTTGCTATACAGTCATTTAGAATATTTTAATAATTTAAAAAATTAAATATATTGTTTTAAAAATTATATTCAAGTGTTATTTGAATATTAGAAACATAAATATTTAATTTTTTTATATAAATCAATTGTTTATAATATAAATATATATATTTTTTAAAAAAATAATTGATGAAATTTATATCAACAATTAATTTTTATATATATATTTTTTTTCATATTATCATTCATCAAAGATTTATGTTGCATTTCAACATTTAATATATTTTTTTCATCATCATCATCAATTTATTTTAATTTTTTATCTTCATTCATTTGATTCATTTCATACAGTTATATATATATTTCTCAACAATTTATTGACTTCCAATTTTGGTATATATAAAATAGGATCTCAATTGATTCAATATATACTTAAGAGCTTTTTTATTTATTTTGATTTATTTTAAATTTATTTATTACTTTTTTTTATATATATATTTTATTATATATTACTCATTTATTTTCAGTAGTCATCAATAGCAACAGGTTATTATTTTTATATTTTTTATATTCAATCTGATATGATGATGAGTATTTAAAAAAATTCCCATAAAAAATATATTTCAACAAACTATTTGATAAATTAATATATATCAAACATTTTACTATAATCAAATTATTATTATCATTACAATTAATATTTTAATTATTCAAATATTTTATCTATTTTATTTGTTAAATATTTGACATTAATTATAAACTATTTTAATAAATATAAGCAAAATTTAATATATTTTATTTTAATATTTTTTAAAAAATATATAAATAATATGTATTAAATATAAACAAGTTGTATATATGAAATTTTATACTGATACACACTGTCATGTAATTTAACCCCCTGTTGATATTTTAACACTAAATGCGTAGGTATTTTATTGAAATACAGACGTTAAATTAAACACATGTTGTACATGTATTGTCAGCTTTCACACTTTGTTGATAGCCAGTTTCATTTATATTGCAATATATTTCTTATCATTCTGTCTATAAAACATAACAAGTCTTGTTAACAACACTTGTGTATATATATAATATAATGTATCACAATAAATATATAAAACAATTGTTAATCAATTAATTTTAGTTATTTAAATTATATACTTGATAAATAATTAATTTTTTAATAATTTAATTGTACATGAGATGCTGATGTTAACTATTTGAAATTAAATTTATAAAAAAAAAAACATTAAAAATGTCAAATTAAAATTTGTTATAGCTGAATAAATTAAAAAATTCAAAGTGGTTTTGATTGTAAATTTTAAATTAACAGTCTATATAAATGACATTTAAAAATACTAAGTGGAACATCATTGAATATTTGTCTTAATTATATAGTAATTGGTTAATTGTATTATTATCTCATATTTAAATCTTTTTTTTTTTTTAAATAACCTGTTCAAAAATTTTTAAATCTATTGACATCTTAATTTATATTTTTAAATAAATAAATGTAAAACTAATTTGAATTTATAATTTAAACTTTAAAGAATCAATATTATAATTTTATATATAACTTTTTCTTTTTTTTATATATGAAAATATGAAAAAATAAAAAAACAAATAATTTTGTATAAATTTACACAAGTTATAATTATTATTAACTAGTTGTTCATTACTCACACCTTGTATTAAAAAAAAAAATAAAAAATTGTCGAGGGCATTACAACCAGTCAATTTTAATTCAAGGTTATTTAATTTTTTAAATATTTAATTATATCACTCGTTATAATTAATTTTTCATAAAACAAAAAAATAATTGATAATTAAAATTTTTATAAAATAATTAAATTAACTATCTGAATAATTGACATTATACTGATCAATTTAATCATCAAAAATTTAAAATTTTATTATAAAAAAAAAAAAAAATACCCTACATGTTTATTCAATAATTTTATAAAATATATACATATATTATCTTAAAAAAATTTTTCAAGTTTATATAAATATATTTATATGTGTATACAGTTAATTTATATTTAATTTTTAACTAACTTAATAAATTTTATTATTATTTAAAAAAATTTTATTGATAAAACCAAGTGAAATGTCATGTCATCGAGATTATAATTATCTCATAAATTTAAATTGTAATTAAATATTAATATTTCAAGTATAAAAAAAAAAAAAAACTTGGGTCAAGTATTTGACAAGTTTGCTCGTTCATTTTCATATATGATTTTTCATAACTGGCGCCAGACGAATTGAATTTATGTTACAACAACGACTACACCACCATCAACTATTTATAAATTCATTTACAAATAAAATAAATAAATATTAAAAAATGCATTTATATTCAAAGTGACTAATGAAAGCTTCGTTAAATCATGAGTTACATGCATGAAAAAAAAAGAAAAAAGTCTTTCAATTATTTATACATCAAAAAATAAAATAAAATAAATACAATATTCTCTTTCAAGTACATCAATAATCTAATCAATAAATATAATTAAAAAAAAAAAAAAATGATGTATATTTGTATTTTATATACAACAGTAAATTAATAATCAATGATATATATTTTTAATTGACAATAATGGTTAAAAAGAAAAATAATTATTTCTTGTTACATTATTATTTGTTAAATTAAAAAATATATTATGATGCATTTATATTTTATCTTTCTTTATATATACAAATCCATATAAAAATAAATTATAACAAATAATTTATATATATATATATATAAAAAATAACAGTAATTGGTATCACGCAGAGAAAGAAAAAAATTATTTGATTTGTAAATGATGGACACAGTGTTGTTTGTTGTAGGTGGTGGTGAAGGTGTTGATGCATCAATTATTTGACAAGTTAAAAAAATAAATTTAATAATAAAAAAATAAAAAAGTTTAATTTATTCATATTAAAAATAAGAGGTCGATTTGTTGTATGACTTGTATGTAATATTAATTAGCCTTGGGGTATGGCCAAGCCAATTAGCACGACATCTTGATCAACGATCAACTCACAAGATTAAAATCAAACAGAAATATCAAATAAATAATTTTTTTTTTTTTAATTCAATTTATAGTTTTATTAATATAAAAATAATAATACTTATTTTGCAATTTAATTTACACAAAATTATTATATATATTTGTAAATTAAATTAAATAAAGTTTTGTTATTTTTTTTTTAATAATAATTATATTTTTGAATTTTTTTTTAGAGATATTTTTAAATATTTGTTTATGATATTTATACAAGTAAAGATAAAAATATCATATTTATTTTCTATTTTTCTCAATTTAATTGTCAGTAGTAGTTGATGATGAAATAATACATAAAATTTAATTATAAAAAAAACGACAATGAAATACATTTAAAAAATAACTGTATTTTAAATAATTTATTATAAAAAAATAAAATAAAATAAAATAAAAAACAATAATATTTACTGTATCAATAAATTTAAAAATAAATTCTCCAACCATACATATATATATATATTAAAATAAATATTTATATTTAATTATATACTCAGTTTTACTATAAATTAGCCAACATTTACTGACAATTTTTTGACATTAAATTGATGTTTCTCATGTTCATTATCAACATAAATAATTATGACATATATTTATTTATAATATATACATTTCTAAACTAATGTTTTTCGAAATCAACTTCCGTTTTAATTTTACAACTTATTTACAACCTGTTACTATTTTATTTTTATATTTTTATTTTCTATAAAATAAAATAAAAATAAAATAATAATGATTGAAGAATAATGAGTTTATCTAGATTAAAAAAAAACTTTATTTACATTCAATTTTATTCATAATAAATCAGTGTTGACAATTAAATGTATACAATACTCTCCAAGACATTGTAATATTTATCGAAAAAATTATTATAAATCTCAGGAAATTGATAGTCAAGATATTTATCTCTCTCTTTTAGCTTATAACTATTCTTTATTTTTTTTTATATTTATTAAATTGTTTTTATTATTTAAAATAATAAAAAAAAAAAGGCAATGTCATCAATAAATTACACTGATTTATTATCTTTAAAAAAAATTAAAAAGAGAATATTCTTTTGCTTGTTAGAAAATAATGTAAATTTACTTTTAGTAATTAATTTTACTTTTTTTTTTACTATCTTTATTATTATTGTTATTTTTATTTTATTATTATTTATTATCAAACTTTATATGGTTGATGTCAATTAATTAATAACGTGACAGTTGTTGGGTTGAAAATTAAGTGTGGGTTTTCTCTATCATCATCATAAAAAAATATTATTTCTTGAATTTTATATAAAAAAAAATATATATATATTTATATATATTAATTAAAAAAATTTTATGTATGTTAGTAATTGTAGAATTTTTTTTTTTTCTTTACTATATTCTTAATCATTTAATTTATTTACTTTTTATATTAATCATATGACATAAAAAAAATTAAATAAAAAAAAAAAATTAAGCAATAGATAAAAATAATCATCTTACAAAATCAGTTATATAAAACAAACTTGTAAAAAATAATTTTCATAATAATATTTTTTGATTTATTAAAATTAAATTAAATTTATCATGAGAAAAAGAGAAAAGTAGAATGCAAGGTAAAATGCAAAAAATATAAATAAATAAATAATAAATAAATTGAAAAATAAAAAAATCATAAATGTTGTTAATATTAATGCATTTAAATAGATACAATGAATAACTAATTTAAATGTTCTAGAAAGTAAAAAAAAAATAAATAAACAAATAAAATAAACATAAAAATTTTTATAAAATAAAAAAATAATTTAAAATTTTAATTGAATAACTAGTTGAAAGTTAATATTATTATTAATGATATATTTAATGATTTCAGGTAGCAGAGAAGCTGCTTTTACATATGCAATAAGCTCTGCAGGTGTAACATATGCTGTCACTGCAGCTTGTAGTCGTGGAAATATCACAGCATGTGGCTGTGAGCCAACATTAAGGTAATCAATTACAAAACATTCATCAAAATGTCATTTTAAATTACTATCAATTTGTTAAAAAATTAAAATACTATTTTCATTTTAATTTAACATAATAAAAAAGAATTTTAAAATATCAAATTTAAATTAATCATATGAATGTCTTTTAGATCAAACCAACCAATGCCACCAAATGGATGGGAATGGGGTGGTTGTAGTGCTGATGTATCATATGGAATGAGGTAATTTAATTTTTTTAAAAATTTACTATCAAATGATTATATTATTATTTATATGATTATAATTTTTTTTATCTAGATTTGCACGTAGGTTTCTTGATGCAAGAGAAGTCGAAGGTGATTCTAGAAGTCTCATGAATCTACACAACAACAAGGCTGGAAGAAAGGTGACTCAACTTGAATTTTTTATTTTTATTATTTAAATATTAAAAAAATTATCATGGCTATATCTTTGAATGATCAAATAATTGTACTCTTTAGATAAGATAACCAAAAACACAAGATGGAAATAATAATTTTTTTTTTTTTAAGTAAATTTTAATCAAAGTTAACTTTGTCAACAAGATCAAGATTTTGACACTAACATATTAACACAAGTCACAATGATTAATTAATTATTTATTATTTTTTTGGTTAATTTAAGATTGTCAAGTCATTGTTACAAACTGAATGTAAATGTCATGGTGTATCTGGATCATGTACAGTAAGAACATGTTGGAGAACATTACCTAGTTTTCGTCAAATTGGTGATGCATTGATGAAAAAATATTATAGAGCAAGACCTGTTATTGCAGTAACACCACCAGCATCATCAACAATTCAGGTTTAAATATATTTTTATTATTTTATTTAAATTTAAACGTGGGTGTATTGGCTGGTTTAATTTTTACATACAAATCGTTTACATCATCTCTTTTTCTCAGAGTACAAAACAAATTTACCGACTTGGTAATAAGTTATAACTTATAATAATAAATTAAAACCACGCATATAACAATATCAACTTTTAACCGTTATAAATTATGAATAATAATAATAATTTTATTATTTTTTTTTTATCTAGTCAATGGTTGAAATAATACCAATACTTGGTAATGATGCAAATACCCAGAGTAAACTAGATGACATAATAAATAATCAACCTGATAAAAGATTATTTAAAAAAACAGATGTACAAAAACAACCACATCTTGTTTTAAAAAAAATTAAAACAAATATTGGTATGAATTCAAAAAGAATACCCAAAAGAAGTGAACTTGTTTTTCTTCAACAATCACCTAATTATTGTGAGACTGATTTATCACTTGGAAGTCTTGGTACACAAGGAAGATTATGTAATCGAACAAGTACAGGTAATATATCATCATTATTATTTTTTTTATGATTAAAAAAATCATCAATAATAATAATTTGATAATGATAAACAAGTTTTAGCATATGATATATATTTTTTAATTATTTTAGGAACTGATGGATGTGATCTTATGTGTTGTGGACGTGGATACAACACTCATCAATATACTAAAACTTGGCAATGCAGATGTAAATTTCATTGGTGTTGTCGTGTACATTGTGACACTTGTACTGAACGTACAGAAGAATATACATGCAAATAATATTTAATAAAATAAAAAAAATAAAGACTTGATAATAATAATTATTATCACTTGATTATCAATTACTACATTTTAAGATAAATTAAAAAATAATTTTTATACATTCTATAAATTTTGTATGATATTCAATATGATATTGTTAGATTAAGAATTTTAGTGTTATTATTATTACTTTTTTTTTATTTTGTAAATAAATAATTATTTATTCAATTTTATAAATTTAAATAGTATGAGACTATAAATTATTTCTAAATAAATTAAAGTTTCTTTACCTTTGAGATGATGATGATGATGTCTTGATGCATTTAAGTGGTACCAAGTATAGTTGACTTACTTATGATCATCATCACAAGTACAACTATCACAATTAATGACTTAAAAAATGATTTAAAACTGACTTTAATACTCATAAACACTGACTCTAATACTCATAATACTAACACTGACTCTAAAACTAGTTGATTCACTTGTTATCACCATCACAAACACAACTAACACAATTACTGACTTAAATACTAATTTTAACTATTAAAATAAGAACAAAACCACCATAGCATACCATATCATACTTCATACCATTCATATCATATCATTCTCAACAACATATTTACATTCAAGCATTGATTCTAATATACATTCTAATACTGGCTCCAACACTTCATAATACAGTCAAATAAAATATATCAGTTCATGTTAAACACTCGAGATAAATTATACGTACAAAATGTCTTTGAATATTGTCATTAAACCGTATTTTTTAGCTCATAAATAATCATCATGAGATTACTGAATGATGATGATAACCAACATGATAACTTTTGTTATCTCAGCATCACGAATAACATGTTATTTTATATCAAAGTCCTCAATAATTACATTACTGTGATTTAACATGTTACTCAGTATCACCAGCTGCAATTGTTGTTCTTCCAATTGGTAAAATGTTTCATCATAAATTGTTCATCATATATGTTAGACAACCATAGATTCAGCAACAACTAACAAATAAAAAACAATAAATATAAATATCATATGAACATTTTCTCATTGTTATTAATTTATTATTATTATTATTACCTCTGGTTTTTTGTTAATGGCACCATGTCTAACAGTTGAATGTTAATTACTTCATTAATATTGTAATATGTCGACTCATTTTTTATTATTTGTTGGATGTAAAAATTAAAAAATTACCAACAATTATCGTATTTAGACTACTGTTTATATGATAAAATTATTTAGCAATATTAAAATGACACAACACTCGACTGTCTGATAATTTTATGTTCAACAAACAATAATTAATCCTAAAAAACAATACATACATACATACTCTCTCTCTCACACACACACATATACATACAATGTTGAACAATGACAAAAGCGTCCTTTTGTCGTTCAACAAATTACACATTTAATCATTTATTATCATGAAAATTTATATAAATAATTGTTTAAATAATTAATTTGAGTTTGTTGAATAACAAAAAATCACAAAAAACTATATACATACATATACATGAACAAAGTTGGACGGCGTCCTTTTGGCGTCTACTAAACTTGCTCATATTTTTTTTATTATGTAAAATTATGCAACAAAAATAGCACCAAACGATAGCCTGACATTTAATTAACAATAAAATCACAAATTAATAATTTTTTGAGCAATAAATTGACCAAGAGAGACATTTTTAACGGAGACGACGTGAACACGTCAAAACACAAAGCAAGACTGTGATGAACAAAATGGCCGCCAGAGGTAGTGACATTTTTTTTTTATAAACAATTAAAAAATTAAAATTAGTACAATTAATAATTATTTATTATTCAATAATAATTATTTATTAATAATAAATATTTGTTATTAATCATTAAATAATTATTTATAATTATTTATATTAGTTTCAAAAAAATTTACAGATGTCGCCCAATGAGATTTTCTAAAATTAATTAATTTATAATAATAAAATTTTTTATAATTTTTTTAATTATTATTAATATTATTTATTAATTATTCTTTATTTTTTTCAACTATTATTATAATAATTTTTTTTTTTTTTTTTTTTTGTAAAATTACCACTACCTCTGGCGGCCATTTTGTTCATCACAGTCTTGCTTTGTGTTTTGACGTGTTCACGTCGTCTCCGTTAAAAATGTCTCTCTTGGTCAATTTATTGCTCAAAAAATTATTAATTTGTGATTTTATTGTTAATTAAATGTCAGGCTATCGTTTGGTGCTATTTTTATTGCATAATTTTACATAATAAAAAAAATATAAGCAAGTTTAGTGGACGCCAAAAGGACGCCGTCCAACTTTGTTCATGTATACAGTTTTTTGTGATTTTTTTTTATTTAACAAGCTCAAATTAATTATTTAAACAATTATTTATATAAATTTTCATGATAATAAATAATTAAATGTGTAATTTAGTAAAAGACAAAGGGACGCCTTTGTCCACGTCCAACATTGTGTATGTGTGAGTATATACATGTATATGGCTTTGTGATTTTTTTTTTCAATTCAACAAGTTTAAATTAATTATTTAAACAATTATTTATATGAATTAACATAATAATAAATAATTAAATGTGTAATTTAGTAAAAGACAAAGGGACGCCTTTGTCCACGTCCAACATTGTGTATGTGTGAGTATATACATGTATATGGCTTTGTGATTTTTTTTTTTCAATTCAACAAGTTTAAATTAATTATATGAATAATTATTAATATAAATTATCGTATTAATTAATTTTGTGATATAAAAAATAGTGTAAATGTGATAGTTGTTGTTAATTTCTTAATTTTTTTATATAACAATTGAGTAGACAAAAGATACAGTATTAATGGAGCAACAAATAAAATTGTTGATCATGATACATTCAAAAAAAAAAAAAAAAATAAACAAAGGTGATGATAGTTATTAATTATTTAAACAATTATAACAATAAAGTTCTTAATAATATCTAAATGATAATGTAGTTATTACAATGACAATAGTAGTGTACCAAATGCTAATTTGTTAACTTGAAAAAAAATAAAATAAAATAAAAAAACAATAGGTATCACTTTTACTTGTTGATATTCTTGTTAACACATTGTAATTGTTACAATTAAAATAACAACATTATCTATACCTATATTAATACCAACTTATTATGTTATTTTTTTTTATTGCAAATTGTGCAAATGTACAGTTATACCAAGTGTTGTTAAAAAATTATTATCTTGAGTGTTCAATTTAAATCAAGTAAAGCTTTTAAATAATTCAAGTGTTGTGTTTGTGGTTCCTGTTTGTTAAATAATTTTTAATCTGCTAAAATGGATGAACAACAAATGAATCATCAACATGGAACTACTTGAAATCATCTAAACAACATCATTCCTGAGAGCTCCAAAAGGTCAGTCTTTTTTTATTTAATATTTTTTATTGTATTCTTTGTCGTTGAATGTCTGTAAATAATTTATTAAATTCAGAAGAAATTGTTTTTTTAAATATTTTTTTATTGCTGCTCAGAGCAAATAATTGTATCATTTGAATAATTGATACATGTTAAAGATACAGTATTTTTTTTTAATTAGTAAGTAAATTTTTTATATATATAAAAAATATATTAACAATAAAAATTGTTAGTATAAAATTCCAATAATACAAACGTACCTGTATATACCTATATTAGTAAAAATTATAAAAACACATAAAACTTATTCAAAAGTTTTTGTAGGACATCATAAACTTGGCCTTATCTTATCTGGCAATTTAAAAAAAAAATTGTAGTGATACGTTATTTTAACTTTAATTACAAACAAATGAATTAATTGAATTAATATTTATTAAAATTAATAAATCTTTGTTTGTAATTAAAATTAATTTAAAGTGTACTCAATATTTTTAATGCTTCAACTTTAGCAGCATGATCATCATTGTTTTTTGCTAAATAATCAGTTGTCATTTTTAAATATTTAATAGCCTCATTTTTTTTATCAAGTTTAAGATAAGTTTTTCCAAGTGATAATAAATTATGACTGTAAAATAATGGATCAACATTTTCAGCTTTTTCAAAATATATCAATGCATCTTCAAATGTTGATTCTGGTACTTTACCAAATATTGTATTTGCTATTTTTCTTTGATACCATGCTAAATCAGCAACTTGATAACACCAATTACCAAGCATATATAAAGTTGTTGCATCTTTTGGATTTAATTCTGATGCTTTCTATAATTAAAATTATATCATAAAAAAATTATTAAAATAATAATTATACGCATATATATGATATAATTATTTTTTTTTTAAATACCATTAAATGTGTTTTGACAGTATAAAGTGAATTTAATCTTGCTTTAATTCCTTCATAATTATTTTTTTTATCTAATACAACAGCAAACCATTTATGAACAGCCCAATGATCATCTTTTAATTTTAATGCTTCATCAATCAATTCATATGCTTCATAAATCATTTTTTTACCTTCAACATCACTTGCTGTTTTGGACATGTTGAAAAGTGTTCTTGATAATCTCCACAGTATTTCAACATCTTTATTGTCCTGTGTGTATAAAAAAAAAAAAAAAAAAAAAAACAACTTGCATGAATTTGATTCATGTATTTTATTTTTATGATATTGCTTTGATAATAATACTACCTTGTATTTTTTGAGCAAATCATAAACATTTTGATATTCACTATTTTCATACAGTGCATCAGCTTTTGCTAGTAAAACTTGTTTATTTGTTATTGTTGTTTCGTTATTTTTATCATCATCTTTTTTTGTAAAACCCCATAGAGCCATTGTTGCTACTGGTGGTGCAATGATTGCTTTTTTATTCCATTTATTCTGCAATTGTTTGATTAAAAAAAAATATTTATTTATTAATTATTATAATATATTGTATTGAATTTTTTTTCCTTTTTCTTTGTATACCTACTTTAAATGAACTTGCAAATATTTGAGTTAATACAGCTCGTTGAAAAAATTTAGTTTGTCTCAATCCAAAAACAAATCTTCTAAACATGATGAATGAAAATATATAAACTTTAAATGACAGTTAAACACCTGTTAGTATAATCTTTACAAACGCAAAAAAAAAATATATATAAAATAGACTTTGGAATTTGAGAGAGAGAGAATGAAACTAATAATCAGCTGGATCAGCTGATTTAAACATTAACCTTAAAAACCGGTCAACAATAATAAGTTAAAATAATAATAAAACACATTTTACAAGAAGACTCTAGTGATCTTGATATTTTAATTAATAAATAAAAAAATTATTGTTTAAATAATTAAACAATGATTGTGAAAAAAGTGTTTTATTTTGGCAGTGCAGTGGCAAGTGCAGTTGGTACTGCATTTTTAATAAAGTAAGTATATAATTAATTATATAAACAATTATTTTATATGTAAATAAAATATTTAATAATTTTAGAGATTATATGGGAGGTGAAAAAATAACTGAATGTGAAGATGTTAAAGATAAAATAATCATTATAACTGGAGCAAATACTGGTATTGGCAAAGAAGTTGCTCGTGATTTAGCTGAAAGAGAAGCTAAAGTTATCATGGCATGTCGTGATTTATTTAAATGTGAAACTGTATGTATTACATAAATATATATATTATCATTAATAATTATTTATTATAAAAATTAATATATGTTTTTTTTTTTTTCTAGACACGTAAAGAAATTGTTTTGGAAACAAAAAATAAATATGTTTATTGTAGAAAATGTGATTTAGCATCACAATCAAGTATACGAGAATTTGTTAAAACATTTAAAAAAGGTATTATTATTATTATTATTATTACTTTTATTGATATAAAATTTTATATTTAAATATTATTAATATATAATTTTATAAATAAATTTACAGAACATAAAAAATTAGATATATTAATTAATAATGCTGGTGTTATGCGTTGTCCTAAAAGTTTAACTGAAGATGGTATTGAAATGCAACTTGGTGTTAATCATATGGGTCATTTTCTTTTAACAAATTTACTTATTGATATAATAAAATTATCAGCACCATCTAAAATAATTAATGTATCAAGTGTTGCACATACAAGAGGAAAAATAAATATTGATGATTTAAATAGTGTTAAAAATTATGATCCTGGTGATGCATATTCACAATCAAAATTAGCAAATATATTATTTACAAAAGAATTATCAAAACGTTTAAAAAATTATAATGTAACTGTTAATGCTGTACATCCTGGTTTAGTTGATACTGAAATAACAAGACATATGCCATTTTTTGATAGTATTATTGGTTCAATTATAATTAGACCATTATTTTGGATTTTTATTAAAACACCAAAACAAGGTGCACAAACAATATTACATGCTGCATTAGATCCATCATTAAATAATGTTACTGGAGTTTATTTAAGGTAAAAAAAAAAATAAATTAATTAAAAATTTATTAATATATAATTTGATAATTTTTATTTTATTTTTTTTTTTTTTAGTAATTTTAAAATAACTGAAGAATCAGAAGCAGCACGTGATGAATCAATTGCAGAATGGCTTTGGAAAACGAGTGAAAAATGGACAAAACTATAATAAATAAATAATCATTAGTTTTAATAGAATTTATAAAGTGTTGGTTTTCTTTTTTCTTGTTTTTTTTTTTTTTTTTTAAAATATAGAAGAATGAATTTTAAAGAAATTGTTTTATCAATGACATTGATTTTTCATAAAGTTTTTCTGCCATTTCCTCATCCAATGCATTTTTTGATGGTTGTTTTTCTTCACAATCACTAAAAAAAAATACAAAAAAAATATACGATTGATTGACATTTTTAATTATACAAAATATAAAATACCTAAAATATTTTCCTGATTGTTTTTGAAGTTGAATTTTTAACAGCAACAAATACAGTTGTTTGAGCTCCTTGTACAGGATTTTTTAATAATAACCACATCCAAGGTTGCATTATTAATTTAATACTATAAGTTGAATTTATTGGTGATGTTTTCATGTGATTTGTTCCACGAACAAGTCCAGGATTAACTGAATTTATCGTAACATTTGTATCTAAATGTATAAAAATTATTTTTTAAAATTATTTTCATTTTATATTTTTCTTTTTTTTTAATTACCTTTTAATAATTGACTCATGTGTTTGGTCATTAACATTAATGCCAATTTACTTTGTCCAAATGCTTTACCAGCTGTAAATTTATCTTCTAAATTTAAATCATCTAAATGTATGGTTCCAGCAGCATGTGCTTGACCAGTTATATTTATAATTCTTCCTTGTTTTGAAGCTTTTAATTTTGGCAAAAGTAAATGAGTCAGTAAAAAATGTCCTTTATTTAATTTAAAAAAAAAAACAGTATTAATTATTTATAATTAATTATGTAATAAATTAATAATTTATTACCTAAATAATTTGTAACAAAATGAAGTTCAAAACCTTCTTCAGTTTTAATTGCTGGATGAAATGCAATACCAGCATTA